>CM077148.1:161011052-161207918 GCA_039583875.1 Platanthera guangdongensis
TTCATAGTATATGATATTTAAAAATAAAATATTAAGTGTCGTATTCTTTTAGGTCTGTTGATTACTTCTACTCATGTGAATTACTGTTATTTTATCGAATATAAAATTGGTTTTGAGAATGAATTAAAGATAAAGAAGAAGAAAACATTTGATCGGGAATCATTCTTAAGTGAAATAATTCGTAAAACTCAAATTCATAAAAGTAAATTGAGAACAATTTGACCGTGAAGGTTCCCAAATTATGAAAGTGACTCTCTCGAGAATACGCTTTCAACTAACCTTAGGTTGATCGATTAAGACCCCTTGGACAGTCAAAACTAGGGCTGAGCATATTATTCGAAACTTGAAAGTCGCTCGAAATTCGATTGAAAATTGAGTCGAATCAGAATCGGTTAAAATTGATTCGACTCAATTTGAGTCGATTCAATTTGATTCAAATCTGATTTCGAGTCGATTTCGAGCCAGCCCTGAATCGCTCGAAATATGATTCAAATCAACTCGAATTAATTAAATATATTATGTATTTATTGATATATTCTTATTTTTAAATTAAAAATAATAAAATTTAAATCAAAATAAAAAGAATGAGGTCTTTAAATGTTTTGTTTGCTAGATTTATAGGTTGTCCAATTTAATTTTGAGTCAAATAGGAAAAAAAAGAAAAACTGCTCAATTTCGAGCCGACTCGATTCGATTTCGAGCCGACTCGGAATCGAGCCATTTCGAGTCGAGCCGACTCGACTCGAAATCGATTTCGATTTCGAGTCGATTTCGAGCTGAGTCCGAGTCGAAAATTTTGATTTCGAGCCGAGTCAAAATCGCTTGAACTCGAATCGATATCAGCCCTAGTCAAAACCCTAAGCTTTCTTTAAACGATGAACCCCACTATTGGGTTTAACTTTAATCCGGAAGATCTATGTCGTCCTCTCTTGAGGATTATACATAACTCCTTTTATCTTCGAACGATTTTCTCGTATTCGCAACCTCTCGGTAAACTGGAATATAGATCTTAAATCGAAAAATATATTTGCAATTTTTTAAATTTTTGAGTGATCTCCTCACATTCACAATCTCTCGGTAAACTAGAATACGAATCTTAGACCGACAAAACAAAAAAGCAATAAATGAACTCGAAGCGAAAATAATCAAAGATAAATTGTAATTTTCACGATCGAAGATTATAAAAAAGAGATTACAAAATAGAAACGATTAAGAATTCATCAGATCAAATGTCAAGCAATTAGCTACGCATTATTGAAATAGACATTTTATCACTATGGAATAAAAAGTACAATTGCATAAAAAATAAAATCTAAACTATATTGTAAATAAAAAAAATGTTACATCAAATAAAACTAACTACAAAGAAATGTTGGAATTGAGTCACCCAAAAGGCAAAGGTCGACTTCTCTTCTCCGGTGGGCTCCTCCATCCCCATGAATTTGGTCATTATTTATAGGAAAAATGAGAGGATGAAAGACACTTAAAGGTTTGGAATTGGGAGCATTCAAGAGAAGGAAATAATGAGAGCGACAGTTTTAGAAAATGAAAGGTTAATTTTAATTAAGAAGGGGAGAAGAATATGAGCATCAATATAATAATATTTCGGTTATGTAGATAAGGAGTTGGAGGGGGTATGACTCTTTCATGGGAGAATGCATGAGCAACATTATAAAAGTGGCAGTATTTATTTCAATAAATATAGGTGGTTGTAGAAAATTATGCGGAGGAAGTTGTTGAAAATCATGAAGTGAAAGTGATGGACTGAGCGACCTGTGCGACCTGTCTGTGTGGCCTGTATGGACAGGATTGGCGGCTAGCCAGGTCGGCAAAGGTGCTGCAGTCAGCTTGTGCTCTGGAGGCCTGTGCGGTCTGTTCACGCGGTCTGTGCGGACAGAGAAGGCGGCTAGCTAGGCCTGCTTGTGATCAGCAGGTAGTTGATTCCTAGAATATAATCGGGTGGATAGGGTGGCTATTTGCGGAGCTCGCCAAGACCGGCGAGGTGCGAACTCGCGTGGAGTTTGCGGAGTCCGGGTTGCGGACTGGACTGGAGCTCGTGAGATCGACATGACGTGTGTCTTGGTATAGCTCTAGTGGCGCAGTTGGTGGTAACCATGGAGTTCGCCGGTTTGAGCGTACTGGTGCCAGAGTTCGCCGGGTTGTGCAGATTGGCTTAGACCGGGAGGTTGCGCGGTCTACGCGGACTGATATTTCTGTCTACCGAGTTTGGCAGCAGTAAGCCTTGTGTGCTTTGGCTGCGAGCTCGGGGCATGCATAGTGGAGTAGTGTTCGCAGGCGCGTGCGGACTAGAGCGATGCCCGTAGGTAGGCAAACTAGGGCAATATTCGTAGAGTCCGCCTGTATGGCGATCAAGTCTGGATGGGCCTTGGCGGCAAGGCTGATTGGCTTGGGATCCGGCCTTGGTGATGCGACCTTAGCGGACTGGTTGTATTGCCTAATTGCGGCTGTCTGGTTGTGTATCCACGGCTTTGTGGATACACTTAGTGCTCGCTGCGAGATAGGGCAGTTATCCTATCAGCTAGGGCAGTGATCACACTCCTCTCCATGCCTATAAATAGGACCCCCTATCATATTGTGCGAACAAAAAAAGATAAACTGAAATTTGCACAATAACAGAGTTTTTATTTCCAAAAATTATAAGTATTACAAAGGTATGACCTCCCTTTTATAGAATGAAGGAGAAGGGGGAGATTACAAATAAGCAATGTGGGACTAAATACATTTATGCTGACTAGTGGCTAGCCAAAACCAGACCGCATATGTCGCGCGGTTAGACGGGTATGCTAACCGCCCGACTACATACACAAGAGATGACAAGTCACCAGAAGAGACTGCAAGACCGCCCGACAACCAAGCCGCTGTAGAGAGACTTCCAGACCGCACGACCATCAAGTGGCTAGATAGAAACTGCCAGACTGCCTGGTCTCCAAGCCGCCAAAGTGAAACCGATAGACTGCCCGGTCTCCATACTTCAACACTCTCCCTCAAGCTGGAGCATATATATCAATCATGTCCAGCTTGTCACAAATGTGAAAAAAGGAAGTGGACACATGCTTGGTGAAGATATCTGCCAACTCATTGTTTGAAGTAACGAACAAAGTATAAATCTAGTCCTTCAAGATCTCTTCTCTGATGAAGTGACAGTCAACTTCAATGTGCTTTATTCTCTCATGGAATACCAGATTTTGGAGATATATATAGCGGTCTTGTTGTCATAGAACATAGGTAGAAGATGGTAATAGACTTCTCCTAAGTCAAGCAAGAGAGCCCGTAACCACTTTAACTGACAATTGGTTGACTTCATACTTTGATATTCAGCTTCTGTACTAGACATGAAGACAACAAATTATTTCTTGCTCTTTCATCTCATTAGGTTTCCTCCCACAAATGTGCAAAAGCCCGATGTGGACATATGATTACCTTTGTCGTCAGCATAGCTAGAATATGAGTAGGCTTCAACCTTTAAATGTCCATTCCTCTAAAACAGTAGTCCCTTACCTGGCACCGCTTTGACATATTCCAATATCCTCATGACAGACTATAGATGACACTCCCTAGGAGCTTGTATGAACTGGCTTACCTTGCCTACAACATATGAGATGTCGAGTCTTGTTACTAAGAGATAAATGAGATTGTCAACCAGAGGCCTGTATCTTGTAACATCTGACAAAGGAGGCGGGTCATCTGTCCAGGTTTTATCTTCTTCAGTAGCCATAGGGAATCCGACAGGTTTAGCCCCAATCAACCTTACCTCTTTTAAAAAATCAAGAGCATACATATGTTGCGAGAGGACCAAATAATTGAGATTTCGAGAGATTTCTATCCCCAGGAAGTGCTTTGGGGAGTCCATATTCTTCATAACGAGGTGTTGACAGAGATGTTTCCATGTTAGCGCTATACTAGTATGGTCATCACTAGTGAGGAGAATATCATCCATATATACGACAAGAACCACCAGACCTAGGGCGATTTTGCGAATGAATAAAGAGTAATCGACAGAGCTTTTTGTGAACCCAACGGCTGTCACAATGCTGTTGAACTTATCAAACCACGCCTGAGGGCTCTTCTTTAGGCCATAAATGGCCTTCTTTAGCTTGCATACGCGTGTCTTCTACTGAGCAACATACCCAGGAGGTTGCTCCATATAGACATCATCTTGTAGATCACCATAGAGGAATGCATTCTTGACATCCAGTTGAGAAATGTGCCAATCCATGTTGACAACGACGGACAGGAGAACCCGAATATTACTGAGACGAGCAACGAGAGAGAAGATGTCAAAGTAATCAACGTTATAGGTCTGAGTGAAGCCTTTAGCGACCAGTCGGGCCTTGTAACGGTCCATACTGTCATTCAAATGGAACTTCACAATAAAGACCCATCGACAACTAACAACATCGGTGCCCAAAGGAGGAGGAACAAGTGTCCATATACCCCATTCAGTGAGTGTGAAAATTTCCTCATCCATAGCAGCCTTCCAATGAGGAACATCAAGGGCGTCCTGGTATGTGTGGGGAGTGACAATGGCAGAGATAGCCAACACAAAATTCCTGCGAGAAGGGGTAAGATGAGCATAGGAAATAACGACAGTAAGCGAATGATGGGTACACGCCCGCACCCCTTTGCGAAGAGCAATGAGAACATCCAGGTCGCCGTGTTCATCAGTGTCCGGTGCATTCATGGAGGAGAGAGCTAGCCCGGGAGTAGAGAGAGATGACGAAGGCAGAGAGAGTGGAGGAGGAGATGGTGGACACAGTGGATGAGGAGGAGTCTCGGTGGGCATAGACATGATGGAGGTGACGATGAGAGAAGCAGGAATATTAGGAAGAAGGGAGGAGTCGTGAGAGAAATAAGATATATTTTCGAAGAAGGTAACGTCCTCGGAGACGAATTGCTTCTAAAGAACAGAATCAAAACAAAAGTAGTCTTTCTGAGTGGAAGAGTAACCCAAAAAGACGCACTTGGTGGCACAGGGAGATAGTTTGTTACGAGTGGCAGAGGGAGCATGCACAAAAGCAGTATACCCAAAGATACGTAGAGGAAGAGAGAAGGGATCATTGCCCGGATAGAGAATGGAGAACAGTGTGTGGCCTTGGAGAACCGTGGAAGGACTGTGCTTGATGAGATAGCAGGAGATAAGAACGGTATAGCCCCAGTAGGAGCGAGGTACCTTCATTTATGTCATTAGTGTTCGAGCGACATCAAGGAGGTGACAGTTTTTACGTTCAACCACGTCATTTTACTGCGTGGTATAAACACAGCTAGTTTGATGAATAATATCATTTTGCACACAAAAAGAAGAAAAATCATGACTAAGATATTCTCTGGCATTATCAGAATGAAAAAATCTTAATAGACGTAACAAATTGCATTTTAATCATATAATAAAACGATATCCATACACATAATAACTCGGAGCGCTCTTTTAAGAGATACACTCACATGTATCGAGAGAAATCATCAATAAAGGTTACAAAATACGAACTACCCCGACCTACAATGAGGGTAGGAGCAGGTCCCCAGACATCAGAGTGAACTAAATCAAACGGACGGGAAGAGCCACGACCTTGCATTGGTGGGAAGGATGAGCGGTGATGCTTGCCAAGTTGACATGCGTCACAGTTGAGAGGAGGACTGTGCGGAGGTTGGTGAGGCACAAGCTGTCGAAGAGTCCGTGGAGGAGGATGACCAATACGAAGATGCCATTGGAGAAGATCCGTAGAAGAATAAAAAACAGATAGAGCATATATATTGCCTAAGAAGTAAAGGCCGCCGCTCTCAGTCCCAGTAGCAATAGTCTTTTGGGAGCTCGGATCCTGAAAATAACAAGAAGTAGGAGTGAATGTGACAGAGCACTGCAGTTGCTTGCAAAGAGAAGTAACAGATTATAAATTACACAAAAACGTGGGCACGTAGAGGGTGTCCGTCAGACGAAGTGACTTAAACCACTCTGGTCTCATTGACCGGTGAGGGAGAGCCGTCCACAATGAAGACCAGGGGAAATCGATCATGTTTTTCTAGGAGAGAAAAACACAGAGGATTGTCGGTCATATGATTAGTAGCTCCGGAGTCAATAAATCATTTATCTTAAGTCACCACATGGGAACTACTTGAAGATGTGACCACCGAGGCAGACTGCTTTGAAGAGGAGGTGAAAGCATCACCAGATGGGCGGAGATGCAGATGCTTCATCCAGTAATAATCAACCGTATGGCCGGTACAGCTAGGGGTGCAAGTTGAGTTGAGCAGGCTCGAAAGCTCGATGAGCCGGCTCGAAAAAAGCTCGACTCGAGCTCGAGCATGTCGAGCTCTAGCTCCAGCTCGTCGAGCTCTAGCCTGATTTCGCGCCGAGCTCGAGCCTAAGTATCCCTGTTCACGAGCTCGCGAGCCGGCTCACGAGCTTTTTTAATTAAATAATATAAATATTATTAGTATTAAATATTTTAATATATTATAATATTAAAATAATATTAATATAATATTATTAAAATAATAGTTTTATATTAATAACATAATATTAAGTTCGAGCCGAGCTCGAGCTCGAGCTCAAACCATGCTCGTCGAGCTCGAGCTCAAACCATGCTCGTCGAGCTCGAGCCACCTCTTTTTGATGAGCTCGACTTGTTTGCAGCCCTAGGTGCAGCCATAGTGAGAGCAGAGAATGCGGGAAGGTCCACGTCTGCCGGATTGATGGTCGTGACCACCAGAGCCACCCCACTGAGTATGATGAGCATAAGTGTTGGGGAGCGGCATAGAGAAGAACAAAGCAGACAGAAAGGAAGCCACACGAACACGGAAAAAGAAGCCGCGCGGATAGACAAGAGCCCGCACGAAAGCAACAGTTCGCGGACGACGGGGAGGTCGCAAAAACAGGTGCAAGCAGAAAGAGGCGGACAATGAGTTGTGTGAACATGGAAAGAGGAAACCGTACGAACTGAAAAGAGACCGCCCAAAAGGAAGAGATCGTAGAGCGAAGGGAACCCGTGAAAACAGCTCGCGAGCAGAAAGCGAAAAGCCGAGCGAACAACGATGAGGTCTCGAAGACAGGTTGCGAAAGCAAAAGAGGTCGCAAAGAGAGAGAGAGAGAGAGAGAGGTCGTGCACACAGAGGGCAACGACACGGAAGAGAAGGAAACCGCGCGGACAAGGCGCAAGGAGGGGATAAACTGCGCAGACAGAAGCGCTCATAGAATCAAGCGGAAAAGATCGAGTCCTCTGATACCATGTGCGAATAGAAAAAGAGAAACCAAAATTTGGACAATAATAGAGTTTTTATTTCCAAAAATTGTAAGTATTACAAAGGTATGACCTCCACTTTATAGAATGGAGGAGAAGAGAGAGATTACAAATAAGCAATATGAGACTAAATACATTTATGGTGACTAGTTGCTAGACAAAACCAGACTGCATAGGTCGCGCGATTAGACGGGTAGGCTAACCGCCCGACCACATACACAAGAGATGACAAGCCGCCAGAGGAGACCGCAAGACTGACTGACAACCAAGCCGCTGGAGAGAGATCGCCAGACCGCACGACCATCAAGCCACCAGATAAAAACCACCAGACCGCCCCGTCTGCAAGCCGCCAGAGTGAAACCGCCAGACCGCCCGGTCTCCATACTTCAACAACACATCAATTAACTAACCGAGTGAGCAGTAAGTGAACTCGCGGAAAGTTACTGCAGACAGATTTTTCGAGTCGCGCGGTTGGAGTGTTGACCGGTTTGTGTTGTGCAGGTTGTGCGGGTAGCGCTGGAAAGCCAGAGATTTGGTTCTGACTTCGGTCAGGGACAATGCAGACTCTGCGATTAGCAACCAACGGTTAGCAGCAAGTCGCGGTTTGCGACCAGGCGGTCTTCTCTTCTGCAACTTATTTCCCAGTTCAATAAGCTGCCCGCTGCTGGCGGCTTGGTTCAGTTCGACAACAACAGTTCGAGCGATCTGACGGCTAGGCAACCGTGCGGTTAGGTGGCTTGCAGATCGACGGATAAAGTTCAAGATTGGAATAATGGGCAGTCCGTGCGGCTAGGTTGCAGTTTGGCGACTTAGTAGTTTCAGCGGACTCTGTAGCGGTTAGCAGCATAGCCGACGGTTACACTTCGAGTCCGCTCGACTTGTTTTCTTGCCTTGTATTTTTTCTGGCATCGGGTACATTGACGAATCATGTCTCACCATGTATGCCTCGTCTTGTAAAGTTTTTTTATAGCACAAGATTCTTGCTCTTCTGATTGTAACTGGCTTACTTGGGCTCGGATAGGTCGAGTGTTCCTGCGTCTGTTTTCCCGATTTCAACTTAGCACAAATTTTTACAGAAGTGACCAAATTAATGAAGAGTTTTCATGTGAATACATGGAAGTGGGCCATAGGATTCAATATTAAATTGAGGTGGTGGTAGTAATTAAATAATGGGGTTTCACTTGGATGGGAATATGAGGGGTTTGACTATATAAATGAGGAGATAAATGGTAATTAAGTGGAGAGGTTTCATGTGAATTAGGAGAGGCGGTTTGGGCTCTAGCAATGAAGAGGTGGTGGTTTCATCGAAGAAGTGGAGAGGAGCTGGCAAGAATGAAAAGAAGAGGAAGGTGGTCGGTTATTTAAGAGTTGGTGGCTGTTATAAAAATAATTATGATGGCGGTTATACAAGTGGAATTATTTCTGAAGGGTGCATGAATTAGTTTATGAGAATAGGAGGTTACGTGAGGGATTATAGTAATAATTATAATAAAGTGCATGCATTTAAATGCGGTAGGTTTTAGAAAATGGAAAGTGAAAGATGTGACATACGTTCAGTTATACATGGAGTTGATGTGACAATATTATTTTTTTATTTAATATGGCTGGAATTGGATGACCGTGACATTTGCATGGGAGAAATATTATGAGGGTGACGACCGTTGAGAATTGGCTAAGATGGCGAGGCAGCATGCATGGGCTGGCCATGCATGAAAGTGTGGGTAGCATCTTGGACGGGCACGTTGTAACGACATGAAATTATTTGGACGAGTGCGGCTCGAACGGGCGCAAATACACTAACTTCCAACGTCATGAACACGATTGCGACATTTAACCTACAAAATAGAAATAAAAAATAAATTAGTGAACAAAAATATAAAATAAGTGATTTATAAATAAAAATACAAAATATATAATTAATTTATATTAAAATATATATACTAAAAATAGGTATAAATCCTACAAAAATAAATAAAACTTAAATTATTAAACAAATATTAAAAATATATTATTTATTAAACAAAATAAATAAAATATGATTAACTAATACTAAATATTAAACTAAATACTATAATAAAAATACACATAAATACTACTTATCAAATACCTGCATACTTGAGTTTTTGTTATTCCAAAGCAAAAATATTAAAAATATATTTATAAGATATTAATATAATTTTCAATTAAACTAAAAATTTATTAAATCACAAAAAAGTAAAAAATAAAATTTAAGAATTCAAGGATTAAGTCCTAAATTATGAAATTAAAATAAGAAGAGAGAAATATTTAGCAAAAATTTTACAAATAAATTAAATAGCATTCAAAATTCAGTAATAAGCAAACAAAATTAGATTAATATTATAAAAACCCTAACTTTAAAAGAAACTTAAGGAATGATACAACCTACTACTTATGCTCTCCCAATATTTTAATTTAAATCTAAGATAATTATATTAAGTAAAGGAGTTTGGGGGAACAAATAATATGAAGTGGTTTTTTATTCACTCACCCAACACAGTTGTTTTTATATTTACATATATTTATCAAAAAAATGATAAATTTTATCCTCTCATTTTTCATGACATATGAATAAATGTATTTTTCCCCTCTTCACATAAAAATAAAAATGATTGAGAGTAGTGAATTTTATCCACTTAGTCCATTTTTATTCTTGGGGGTTGCATATATTTACCCATGAATGCTTGATTCTCATAACATATGATTTAACAATAAAAGAATGCATATGTTACCAATGGATAATGAATTTTTTCCTCTTATCCTCATGACATATTATCTAACAAAAAAATTTAAAATATAACAAAGGAAAGACTAAATAACTTTTAGATTAAATTTAAAACTTAGAGAGCAAATATAATAAAATGCATTTTCTTAAGAATCTTAAAACATAAAAAGAATATAATTGAAATATAAAGATAGTTAAACAAAGTACGACAAAATTAAAACTAATTAGAATAAAAAACGAAAAAGGTGATAAAAACCCACTCTAAACAAATTGAATTCATAAGATGTTTGTTAACCCAGAAATCGGCGATCCTTCCCAAGGTGGACAGCTGGCTAATCGTGACCCTTAGATTATCCCTTTCGATCGCGATGGGTCCCAGCGTAGGCGGACAGTCTTCCCTATCCGCCTAGGTCTCCTAGCAACCGCGTGCCCTGCGGGACGGCGAGCTATTCCCATGGCTCACCCTCGCGGGACATGCGGTTAGGTCCGCTAATCGTGCAGTCTTTTCCTTGCAGGAGTCCGCCAACAGCAGTACCAGTAGCGGCCTCCTATTTCTCTCAAGGGGCGGTGGTCTCCTACCGTCGTCCGCCGAGGAAGCCCGCCAGGGGCAACCTCCCTGCTGCCCGAGGGGCGGCGGCCTCCTGCCGCCGTCCGCCAAGGCCGCCCACCCCGGGCGGCCTCTGCCCGCCAGCCGGGCGGACTCCCCCTGGAGTCCGCCCAGGCCGCCCGCTAGGGGGCGGCCCCGGCTCCTGCCGGGCGGACTCCACCCGGAGTCCGCCCAGGCCGCCCGCTAGGGGGCGGCCCCGGCTCCTGCCGGGCGGACTCCACCCGGAGTCCGCCCAGGCCGCCCGCTAGGGGGCGGCCCCGGCTCCTGCCGGGCGGACTCCACCCGGAGTCCGCCCAGGCCGCCCGCTAGGGGGCGGCCCCGGCTCCAGCCGGGCGGACTCCACCCGGAGTCCGCCCAGGCCGCCCGCTAGGGGGCGGCCCCGGCTCCTGCCGGGCGGACTCCACCCGGAGTCCGCCCAGGCCACCCGCTAGGGGGCGGCCCCGGCTCCAGCCGGGCGGACTCCACCCGGAGTCCGCCCAGGCCGCCCGCTAGGGGGCGGCCCCGGCTCCAGCCGGGCGGACTCCACCCGGAGTCCGCCCAGGCCGCCCGCTAGGGGGCGGCCCCGGCTCCAGCCGGGCGGACTCCACCCGGAGTCCGCCCAGGCCGCCCGCTAGGGGGCGGCCCCGGCTCCAGCCGGGCGGACTCCACCCGGAGTCCGCCCAGGCCGCCCGCTAGGGGGCGGCCCCGGCCTGCCGGGCGGACTCCTCCCGGAGTCCGCCCAGGTCGCCCGCTAGGGGGCGACCTCCAGTTCTCTGCAGGTGGGTCCTTCCGCTTGCTTCCTCAGGCAACAGTGGCGGACGCAAAATCTCTGTCCGCGGAGTCCGCGCAGGTCGTCATGCTGATGTCACTGGGCCCCTCTTCTAGAAGAACTCCCCTGGGCCTATAAATAGCCCATGGTGCCTCTCATTCTGCATCGGTTGATCATCTGGGAAGATCCTGCAAGTCCTGCCAGCAAGCCCTGCGGACTCCGTTTTCCAGTCCGCGCAGTCCGTCATCGCCTTCTCCAGCAAGCTCTGCGGACTCAGTTTCCTGTCCGCGCAGCTCTCCAGCAGCTCTTCAGCAGCTTGCCAGCAGACTCTGCAGACTCAGTTTCCCAGTCCTCCAGCAGCTAGCAGACTATTTTACTTAGTCTCTGGCAGCTTCTCCTCTGCTTTCTGGCACTTTCTTCTCTCTTAGCCGCCAGCTTCTCCTTGTACCCTTTAAGTGATTTTGTTGTAAAGGTGTACTTGTAAGCTCGTAATCTCTAGCTTTTAATAAAAGGAAAGCCCGTCGCAGGAGTGGCGTTTAAGCCGCGGTGGGCGAAGTGTGTTGTTGCCGCTGCTAGCGGCCCCCTCTTCTGCTCCTCTGCTCAGCAGACTTCTTCTCAGCTCAGCTCAGCTCTCCTTGGCTTCCAACCTGCAAGCACAACCGTCCATTAGCCGTCTGCTCGACAGCTCCTGGTCAACCTCCTTCTCCTCTCTTGATCAACCCGCTCTGTTGATCAAGCTTCTCTCCTCTATCCCCGCAACCCTCTTTGACAAGCCGTTTGCTCCACTCTCGAGCACTCAGAGGCTTCCTTCCTTTCCTCCTCTCCACCTCTCCTAGCTTGTGAGACCGAACACCCCCTCCGTGTTAGCTGGCTGGTGCCCCGCGGCGTTTTCGCGCACCAACAGTTAACACGCGACCTTCAGATCCGGTCAGACGGTGAACAGCGACAGTTAGCCATGTCAGATCAATCAGCCGAGAACTTTGCCCCAAGTCCCAGTGAAGATCCTCTCTGGGAAGCTTTTGAGCAGTCGCGCCGTGAGAATGCTCAACAGTTCCAAGCAATCAACCAAGTCCTTGCTGCGATCACGCAGCGGTTAGACTCTCGTCCAGCAGCTGCTCCAGCTGCTCCAGCTGCTCCAATCAACCCAACGCCAACATCAGAGCATAAGCAAGCTTATTCTCAAGCTTGTCCTCCGTTCTATCCGCCTTACACCCCGACCTTCCCGCAAGGTCCTGCTGCTCCTTTGCGAACTCAAGATGAAGAGTTTGCTGCTCGCCATAACTTCTTCCGGCAAGCTGCCCGGGGAAGTCCTGCCAGATTTCTCAACTTTCAAGGAAGTCATCCTTGCCCCCCAGCTCCTGCCTCTGCTCCCCCTGCAGCAACTTTTCCTTTCTACCCCCCTGCTTCTTTTGCAGCTGCAGCCTATGCTCCCTTTGATCCCTATGCTGTGGGAGAGCAGGAAGAGCCATCGCCCTTTATTGAGAGCGTTCGCCTTGAACCTACTCCAGCAAACTTCAGAGAGCCTCGACTGCCAATCTATACAGGAGAGACTGATCCGGTCAAGCATCTTCAAGCCTTCGAATCAGCCGTTGCTCTCAAGACTCTATCAGATGCAACCAAGTGCAAGCTTCTTGTTACAACCCTTGATGGGCAAGTGAGGGATTGGTTCTATGGCCTCCGTCCCCACTCCATCTCTTCCTTCCTTGATCTTCGTAGAGAATTCCTTCTCAGATTCTCTACCTCCTCCAAGAGAAAGGGCGGTCCTGAAGCCCTCTTCGAGATCAGACAGCGCAGTGATGAAACCTGGTCTCAATTTGTTGATCGATTCCAGAGAGAGATTCTGGACATCGAAATCGTTGATCAAGAAATGTACCGAGTGGCTCTTATCCACGGTCTTCGTGAAGGGCCTCTCAAATTTGAAGCTAATGTCCGTGCTCCAAGGACATACCAAGAGCTGATCGCTCTAGCCAACTCTTACATCCGAGGCGAGAAGAGCAATCCAGGCTTCGTTTCCAAGCTCGTATCAGAGAAAGATCCGTTTCGCAAGCAACCTCCAAGGTCTCCTTACAATCGTTTCCCAGCTCACTCAAGGAAGGAGAGAAGGCTTCATCGCCAGCGATACTCCTTCCCGAGCCGTGATGCTCAAGATCCTTTGCTCCCGCTAGCTCCTTCTCAAACAGCAGCTGTCCAACAACAGCAAGACGATGACTTGCATGAGTCGGATCTCGACGACGTCGTGCAAGAGGTAGTCCAGATCATGAAAGACAGGGCCAACTACAAGAAGCCCTACCGGCCAGCAGATCAGAGGTCTAGAGACTCAGAGCCTTATTGTGAATTCCACAAAGAACCAGGCCATCGAACAGAAAACTGCCGAGCATTCCGTCAGCTTGTGCAAAGGATGCTCCGGCAGGGCAAGATGCATGACTTGCTCCCTAAAGAAGATCGCCCTGATCCATCAACGTCAAAGGGCAAAGAGATTTCAGATGTTCCTTGCTCCTCAAGGGGAGTGAATCACGTCGAAGAGCCTCCTCTCCTCATTGTCAACCAAGAAGTCGAATGCTTCGACGCCGACGATGAGGGTATACTGGGAAGGCTATTCTAAACTAGCAAGGACTTCACAGTCCTCCAAAGCCATGGACTTCACAGTCCTCCAGAGCTCCTTGCAACCTACAGGGGTTATCTCAACCCTTACTCCCTCTTTCAAACATTTTCATTACAACACTTCTCAGTGTTTTCTTGCTTTTCTGCAAAGCTTTATTCAGAGATCCTGTACTGACACAGTTCCCTTTTTGTTGTCTCTCTCTCTCTCTCCCTGGATCAATACGCCAATGAGATTTCGCCGAGTCTGAAACGTTCCCTCCGTAGTTTGTTCTCGCACTACCGCTTCGACCACATATGGCGGGAGTATACCCATGTGTGTAGTGGGAGCAGTTCATCTACGATTATGGGCTTCAGGCTTAGGATCCTAGCCAGCATCTGACACAGAGTGTGTGCTAGGGGAGCCCCATGTGTTAGCTCTGCTGTGCGTCTTATAGGAAACACTACGGTTAGGATGATCTTCGCTGGACAAGCAATGGCGATCAAGCGTAGCCTTGTCTCTTGGATCATCCTTCAACTGTGGTGGCCGAATAACTCTCCCCGGTATCCTCGATCCATGCCCCTCGGGTTCTCACAACTCCACTGATCAACACACAGACAATATAGGCCTCTTGGCGCAACCTGTCTCCTTGATCAGTGATGCTTGTGCCCAGGGCAAGAGAGCAGAGTCTCTAGCGATCCTTCTCAGGATCTTCCTTGCTTCCAGCGGTCCTTCTCAGGACCTTCCCTTGCTTTGTGCCCTCCTTGAGGATGCGCGGCCAGCCCGCTTTGAGCAGGACCATACTCGGAATGATTTTTTCAGGCCAGTGATGCATAAGGCCCACGGGGAACACTTGTGGCAGCATTCAACCCTCTGTAGTCATTCCGAACATGGACCTCTTTTTTCCTTTTTCCCCCCTCCTTGAGGATGCGCGGCCAGCCCGCTTTGAGTAGGACTATACTCGGGAAGATCTTTCGGGCAAGTGATGCATAAGGCCCACGGGGAACACCTGTGGCAGCATTCAACCCACTTTAGTCATTCCGGGTGCAGCCCTCCTTTTCTCTCTTCCCTCCTTTCGCAGGTGAACAGGTTAATCCGACCTACCAAAAGGATTTTCAGCAGTCACTTTGCTCGTGCTCATCCTATATGAATTGCTTATTCAAAGCTCTATCGGATGATGACTCGCACTCTATCTATATAAGTTCTATTGCTCTCATCTCCTCTACATTGTTTGCTCAAGCGCTATCAGCCATACTATTGCAATCCAGGCATATCTGTCAGCAATTAACACAGTTTATGGATCTGGGCTTCATAATAATATTCATCAGGCACTCTTCTTGCTAATTGGTCATATCGGCCTTATCTTGTCAACAGTTAACTTATCAACAGTTAACAGTCTACAGTTAACACTTGCAAGCCTTCTCTTCACAGGTACTTGCAAGTTATTTTCATATCTTATTGGTTCCTAACTTCTCTTCTTGCAGAGATTAGCAAACACCTGCAAGCCTCATCCAGGTACTTGCAGCTTGTTTTTATATACGATACCTGCTCTTAACTCTCTTCTTGCAGAGATCCTCAAACCCTTGCAAGTTTCTTCACAGGTACTTGCAAGTTACTCTCATATATTGTGCATGCTCCTAACTCTTCTTTTGCAGAAACCAGTAAAGACTTGCAGGTCCCTTCCAGGTACTTGCAAGTTGTTACGCCTTTCCGTTTTCCTCACTTTTGTTTTGCAGAACACTTACAGAAGACACGCCTTCTTCGTTTTGCAAAAAACAAATTCAGGTACACACTCGATGTGCCACCAATACATGTTTACCCTAACTTCCCTCTTGCAGGGAAACAGACAGGAAGCACCAAGCTTGTAAGGAGAGTCTTCAGGTTCTATCTCTCCTTGCTCCTCTTCTTCCGTTGGGGTGGATCACGATTTTCGTAGGTCTCCAACTTTTTCGAAGTTCTTTGCAGAACTTAAAAAAGTGCGGGGATTATGTTAACCCAGAAATCGGCGATCCTTCCCAAGGTGGACAGCTGGCTAATCGTGACCCTTAGATTATCCCTTTCGATCGCGATGGGTCCCAGCGTAGGCGGACAGTCTTCCCTATCCGCCTAGGTCTCCTAGCAACCGCGTGCCCTGCGGGACGGCGAGCTATTCCCATGGCTCACCCTCGCGGGACATGCGGTTAGGTCCGCTAATCGTGCAGTCTTTTCCTTGCAGGAGTCCGCCAACAGCAGTACCAGTAGCGGCCTCCTATTTCTCTCAAGGGGCGGTGGTCTCCTACCGTCGTCCGCCGAGGAAGCCCGCCAGGGGCAACCTCCCTGCTGCCCGAGGGGCGGCGGCCTCCTGCCGCCGTCCGCCAAGGCCGCCCACCCCGGGCGGCCTCTGCCCGCCAGCCGGGCGGACTCCCCCTGGAGTCCGCCCAGGCCGCCCGCTAGGGGGCGGCCCCGGCTCCTGCCGGGCGGACTCCACCCGGAGTCCGCCCAGGCCGCCCGCTAGGGGGCGGCCCCGGCTCCTGCCGGGCGGACTCCACCCGGAGTCCGCCCAGGCCGCCCGCTAGGGGGCGGCCCCGGCTCCTGCCGGGCGGACTCCACCCGGAGTCCGCCCAGGCCGCCCGCTAGGGGGCGGCCCCGGCTCCAGCCGGGCGGACTCCACCCGGAGTCCGCCCAGGCCGCCCGCTAGGGGGCGGCCCCGGCTCCTGCCGGGCGGACTCCACCCGGAGTCCGCCCAGGCCGCCCGCTAGGGGGCGGCCCCGGCTCCAGCCGGGCGGACTCCACCCGGAGTCCGCCCAGGCCGCCCGCTAGGGGGTGGCCCCGGCTCCAGCCGGGCGGACTCCACCCGGAGTCCGCCCAGGCCGCCCGCTAGGGGGCGGCCCCGGCTCCAGCCGGGCGGACTCCACCCGGAGTCCGCCCAGGCCGCCCGCTAGGGGGCGGCCCCGGCTCCAGCCGGGCGGACTCCACCCGGAGTCCGCCCAGGCCGCCCGCTAGGGGGCGGCCCCGGCCTGCCGGGCGGACTCCTCCCGGAGTCCGCCCAGGTCGCCCGCTAGGGGGCGACCTCCAGTTCTCTGCAGGTGGGTCCTTCCGCTTGCTTCCTCAGGCAACAGTGGCGGACGCAAAATCTCTGTCCGCGGAGTCCGCGCAGGTCGTCATGCTGATGTCACTGGGCCCCTCTTCTAGAAGAACTCCCCTGGGCCTATAAATAGCCCATGGTGCCTCTCATTCTGCATCGGTTGATCATCTGGGAAGATCCTGCAAGTCCTGCCAGCAAGCCCTGCGGACTCCGTTTTCCAGTCCGCGCAGTCCGTCATCGCCTTCTCCAGCAAGCTCTGCGGACTCAGTTTCCTGTCCGCGCAGCTCTCCAGCAGCTCTTCAGCAGCTTGCCAGCAGACTCTGCAGACTCAGTTTCCCAGTCCTCCAGCAGCTAGCAGACTATTTTACTTAGTCTCTGGCAGCTTCTCCTCTGCTTTCTGGCACTTTCTTCTCTCTTAGCCGCCAGCTTCTCCTTGTACCCTTTAAGTGATTTTGTTGTAAAGGTGTACTTGTAAGCTCGTAATCTCTAGCTTTTAATAAAAGGAAAGCCCGTCGCAGGAGTGGCGTTTAAGCCGCGGCGGGCGAAGTGTGTTGTTGCCGCTGCTAGCGGCCCCCTCTTCTGCTCCTCTGCTCAGCAGACTTCTTCTCAGCTCAGCTCAGCTCTCCTTGGCTTCCAACCTGCAAGCACAACCGTCCATTAGCCGTCTGCTCGACAGCTCCTGGTCAACCTCCTTCTCCTCTCTTGATCAACCCGCTCTGTTGATCAAGCTTCTCTCCTCTATCCCCGCAACCCTCTTTGACAAGCCGTTTGCTCCACTCTCGAGCACTCAGAGGCTTCCTTCCTTTCCTCCTCTCCACCTCTCCTAGCTTGTGAGACCGAACACCCCCTCCGTGTTAGCTGGCTGGTGCCCCGCGGCGTTTTCGCGCACCAACAATGTTTCTTAAAATTAAATCACATACAAATTAAATCTAACTAACTATGATGAAATAAAAGACTAGCAAATTGAAAATAATAAAAATTCTTATAAATAAACTCAAACTAAATTTCTAAAAATAATAAAGAAACTAAGCAATGGTTTATTATATTTTTGGATTTTTTTCTAAGGTTTATCTAGTATTTTAATAAGCATAAATTATAATCCTAATTTTTTCTTACTTGGACTTCCCGAGGTATATCCGGTGAAAAGCTCTCGGTCGGTGGTAATATGAGGTGATATCCTAAACTGATCTTTTTAAGAAATAATTTTTTAAAATTTTATACTTTTTTTGTATTTTACATTAGAATAAAAAAGAAAACATAAATAAAATTGAGAAACACAGGAAAATAACAAAAAAATATTTTTTTTTGCAAAATGAAGAAAAAAACTTTTTTTGTAATTTTAAAAGATTTTTAATCATTTTTTAATAAAAACTACAATACAAGATTTCTCTCTCATACTAAAAAATAAACATTGTTTCTAATGTTTATAAGTCAAGTAGGAGGACAAGAAAAGAAAATTGCATAAAAATTAAATTGCAAGAAAATAAATGATAACCAAGGTGTGTCTCCAAAGAGCGCTTTCTTTTTTCCGTCTTTAAGCTAGACGATTATTGTTAGGAAAAATAAAAATAAAATAAAGATGCACAGATAACTCCCTTAATTCATGCTTAGGTGAATATGTCGAAGTCGGTCGCCCGACTACTACTCTTATTTGATTACTCTTCTCGTGGCTGTTAGCTTGAAGATGTAAATCCAAATCACCTATACATACCTGAGGTGATTTGAGTTTTTTGTAGATGAGCGACAAATGGATCGTTGACAAAGTTTGATTGTAAGGACACATCTTCTACATGAAAATCACTAGTACAAGAAAAATAATAAATAAACGCGTCAAAAATTTTTTTTTGCAAGGAGTAGGTTTTTGCGAAACTATATGATCAAGTTCTGATTGTTTATTTTAGAAAATAAATTTGTTATCCGAATATTTATTTAAAATAAAATCACGGGACACAACATTTTTATGAATTTGAATTCCTAAATATTTATGTGTTGTGCTTGAAAATTCATGAAAAAGAGGAGAAAAATCGGGAGAAGTAGGAGAATAAACATATTCTTCTTCTAATTCACCTGGTGCGTACATACAATTAATAAATTCTTGAAATAAAAGTTTTTCTTCATCTTCGGTATACAAAACTAAGAGTGTACATGAAGAATCATGTTCCTTCAAAGGTGAAGTACTCGCAGATGGAGAAATAAAGTTAAAATTACTCTCTTCCAAATTTGGGGAATAAGATCACATGGAGATTGAAAATGCTCCCCAAAATTGGAGAAAGAGGCTCGCGGTGCAGAAATGGAAGAATAATAATTCGAATCGAATGAATTTTCTTATTCGCAATGGGAACTATCTGGGTGACCTTGCCAACAAAAATAATCACTATTGACGGACGAAGACAATTCATTAAAAGCAGAAAAATTATTTTCTTTAAAGCTAGAAAAATTATTTTCATGGAAATTAAAAAAATTATTTCAATTAAAATATGAAAAATTATTTTCATGAAAATTTAAAAAATTATTTTCATCAATGTTCGAATAATTATTTTCAAAATTAGGATTAAAATTATTTTCATAAGGAAAATTTTGATGATAATAATAAAAATAACAATCCTCACTTCGATGAAGAGTACCATAAAAATTGCAATTAATTTGACGCTTTTGTGGGGCTTCTAAAAGATCAACTTTGTTTTGAAGCTTGACAACTTTAGCAGTCAAATGAGATAACATATTTTTGAGAAAAAAAATAAAACAACCTTCACTTAATATAATCTAATTTGAAAAGGAAAATTAAAAAGAGAAATTGAGTTGAAAAAAAAAAGAGAATGATAAAATTAATAAAATTCGCGGTTTCAAAATATCAACAATAATAACTCCCCATCAACAATGCCAAAAATTTGATGGGTAAAAGTTGCGATTAGTAATATCTCCAAATTATACGAATTATAAGCAAGAACATCTATCGTTTATAATATAAGATATTTTAAAAGTAAAATATCAAGTGATGTATTGTTATGAGCATGTTGATTACTTCTACTCACACGAATTACTATTATTTTATCAAACATACAATTGGTTTTGAGAATGACTAAAAGATAAAGAAAAAGAAAGCAATTAATTGGGAATCCTTCTTAAGTGAAATAATTTGTAAAACTCAAATTCATAAAACTAGATTGAGAACATTTCGACCGTGAAGGTTCCCAAATTATGAAAGCGCCTCCCTCGAGAATACGCTTTCAACTAACATTAGGTTGATCGATTAAGACCCCTCGGCTAGCCGAAAACCCTAAACTTGCTTTAAGAGGTGAACTCCACAATTGGGTTTAACCCCAATCCGGAAGATCTATGTTGTACTCTCTTGAGGACTGTACATAAATCCTTTTATCTTCGAGCGATCTTCTCGTATTCACAACCTCTCGGTAAACTAGAATATGAATCTTAAATCGAAAATATATTTGCAATTCTTTTTATCTTTGAGTAATCTCCTCGCATTCACAACCTATCAGTAAACTAGGATATGAATATTAGATCGACAGAACGAAAAATCGATATATGAATTCGAAGAAAAAATAATCAAAGATAAATCGTAATTTTTGCGATCGAAGATCATGAAAAAGAGATTACGAAATAAAAATGCTTAAGAATTCATCAGATCAAACGTCAAGCAGTTAGGTACACATAATTGAAATAGACATTTTATCACTATGAAATAATAAGTATAATTACTTGAAAAGTAAAATCTAAACTATATTGCAAATAAAATAACGCTACATCAACTAAAATTAACTACAAAGAAATGTTGGAAATGAGTCACCCAAAAGGCAGATGTCGACTTCTCTTCTCCAATGGACTCCTCCCACCCCCCATGAATTCGACCATTATTTATAGGAAAAATGAGAGGATTAAAGGCACATGAAGGGTTGGAATTGGGAGAATTCAAGAGAAGGAAACAATGAGAGTGATTGTTTTAGAAAATAAAAGTTTAATTTTAATTAAGAGGGGAAGAAGAATATGGGCATCATTATAATAATATTTCGGTTATGTAGATGATGAGGTGGAGGGGGTACAACTCTTTCATGGAGAATGCATGAGCAACATCAAGAGGGATCCGGATCCTCTCCATTTCAAATGAAATGGAGGGGATCCATTTCATATCTAATGGACAACATCTGTCCAAAAAAGATCTAGTGGACAAAAATTTTCTGAACAAAAAAAATATAAAAGAATGGGTAAAAGAGAACCCGTTGGATCAAAAAGCAAGGAATCTTGTCCGTGAAATGAATCCCCTCCATTTCGTCAGAAATGGAGAGGATCGTGATCTCATCAAAAGTGGAGGAATATATTTAAATAAATATAGGTGGTTGTAGAAAATTAGGTAGAGGAAGTGACCAAATTAATGAAGGATTTTCATGTGAATACATGGAAGTGGACCATAAAAATCAATATTAAATGGAGGTGGTGGTAGTAATTAAATAATGGGGTTTCACTTGGATGGGAATATGAGGGGTTTGAATATATAAATGAGGAGATAAATGATAATTAAGTGGAGAGGTTTCATGTGAATTAAGAGAGGCGGTTTGGGCTCTAGCAATGAAGAGGAGGTGGTGGTTTCATCTAAGAAGTGGAGAGGAGCGGCCAAGAATGAAAAGAAGAGGAGGGTGGTCGGTTATTAAAGAGTAGGTGGTTGTTATAAAAATAATTATGGTGGCGGTTATACAAGTGGAATTATTTATGAAGGGTGCATGAATTAGTTTATGAGAATAGGAGGTTACGTGAGTGGTGATATTAAGGAATCGTAAGTGAGGGATAATAATAATAATAATAAAGTGCATGCATTTAGATATGTCGCTTTTTAGGAAAATGGAAAAAGGAAGAGGTGACATATGTTCAGCCATGCATGCAGGGGCGGACCCCCATAGGGCCCAGTGTGGGCGGCCCCCACATTGATTTGAAAAAATATTGCTTTTGAATAATAGTAAACATGTTTTTTATTTGTTTGATTTTAAACATATATATAATATTATTAACAAAATATACATGTTTGTCTCTTTGGAAAATTGGTAAAATTTGTAGCATTTCATTATGTGATATGAGTTCAATTCTTATGTAAAATACATTTATTTATCTTTTAATTTTTTATTCTTTACTTATTTTTTCCTTTTTATTTCATATTCATTCAACATTATTTTCTTATTTATTTCACATGTATCTATTATTTTCTTATTTTATTTTTTAAATATAATTCAAATTTGTAACATCTTAAAATTTATTATTTTAATTACTTACAATTATATATGTGTTAAAAGCTGTATTTATCATTTTATTTTCTATGTATGACATATATATTTACTTTTTTTTAAAAAAATTCTGATTGTTTAACAATTATCAGGTATTATTTGATATTTTAATATAATATAGACATATTTATTTATATTTATCATTTTATTTTAAAAAAATATAAACCACACACTGAGAATTTTCTCTGCGTCCGCCACTGCATGCGTGGACGTGATGTGACGATATTATTTTTTATTTAATATGGCTGGAATTGGATGACCGTGACATTTACATAGGAGAAATAATATAAGAGGGTGGCGGCCATGTTGAGAGTTGGCAAGATGGCGTGGCAGCATGCATGGGCTAGCCATGCATTGGAGTGCTGGTAGCATCTTGGACTGGCACGTGGCAGAGACATAAAATTATTTGGACGAGTGCGGCTTGAACAAGCACGGCCAATATGATAACTCAAGTAAATATGCCAACTTCCAACACCATAAGCGACAGTAAACTTATAAAATAGAAATACAAAATAAACTAGTGAACAAAATATAAAACAAGGGATTTATAAATAAAAATACAAAATATATTATTAATTTTTATTAAATATTATGCTAAAATATATACTAAAAATAGGTATAAATCCTACAAAAAACTTAAATTATTAAACAAAAAATTTAAAAGATATTATTTATTCAACAAGATGAATAAAATATGATTAATTAAAATTAAATATTAAACTAAATACTATAATAAAAATACGCATAAATACTACTTATCACCGCACCCCGCGTGCGTCGGCGGCCCACGCCGCCGTCGGGCACTCTGCACGCGCCGCCCGAACCGCTCAGAGGGGACTTTCATTATTTCTCTAAATTTGGTGATTCAGGTGACCGAAACAGAGCGACGTCATTCGCTTGTACAAATTCCACCCCGACGCAATTACCGACGTATCCCACTAAAAAACTATAAATAGGCCACAGATCTTCATTTGAAGGCAAGTAACTTCAGAGGCTAAAAAAAGCTCTGAGGTTTTCCAGCGAGGTCGCGGACTTAGCTGATCCTGCGCTCAGGAATTCGCTCTGCTCCCCTTCTAGCGCAAAAGTTCCATCAAGCTTCAAAAACACAACGTTCGTCTCCGCGAGAACGCTCCCCCAAGGCTCCGCTTCAGTAGGAGCGCTACTAATCGAAGCTCCGTCGACTTAGAGATTTCTCCTTGTCAGGACGATTCCATCGAAGTTCCATGAACTTAGAGATTTCTCCCTACCGGAACGTTTCCATCAATGTTCTGTGGACTTAGCCATTGTCTAGGCTGGAACGCTTCCATCAAGATTCCTGGGACTTTCTCTTTTTTCGTCTTTTTCACAAATTTTACTTGTAACAGGGAGGTGGTCGGTCTCCCTCCAAGGAATCATCCCAAACTTGTGTAATCTCCAAGGAAATAGTGAATTTTGGCTCAGCACAGATTTATCCACGTGGTTTTTCACCCTTTCCAAATTTTCAACGTCAAAAAAGCCTTTTGTCATTTACTGCTATTTTTCTTAGTGTGTTTGCGTGCCCGATTCGACTCTGAGCAAAGGCGGTCCGAAGGGGAATAACCTGGGCGCATGCCATTCTCACTATTTTGTGTGTTTGCATGTACAAGGCGTATTTCCAAAAGGCGCGAAACTTGAGCGTATTTCCAATGTATGCCTTGTGCATGCATTTTTAGGAAAAGTGTTCAACGCGAACGTTGTAGATCTCGTCGAGATCTACAACTTTCGTGTTGAACACTTTTCCTAAAATTGCATATACAGGATGTATTTACAAAATGCGCAAAAAAGTATGAGAAAGTACGGTGCGACTAGCTAAAACTGTGGTGCGGATATCAGCGCCCAAATTTTAACGGGACAAATTTTCGAAATGAACCTAAAATAAATTCAAAGTATTCAAATAATCTATTTTAAAAAATAATTCCCAAATTGGCTCCTTTTTGCAAAGTCAGCATACAACTGGGCTCACGCGTCAAATTTGTTTCTCATTCTTTTTTAGATTAAATTGTGGCATGCCACATGTAGGGCAACTATCAATGAGCTCGATTGTGTAAAAGTTAAAACAAAATGAACACATTTAAACAAAATGCCTCAAGAAAATTAAAATAAAAAAAATAAAATATATCACTAGATATTATTATAACACCTCAAAAACACTAATTTGTGTGGTTAGCCATACTATCAAATGATTCTTTTTATAGGCTCTCAAGCTTATCAAAAAAGACTCAAATCAGTGCAAGACTTGGGCTCCGTTTGGGAGGACTTATTTTCACCGATCAAACGGTCATGACCGTATGAACCGGGACTTAAATAATGCTCTTCCAAACGAAGCCTTAATGATTGCGCAATTGTACACTAAATGAACGCTAAATGATCATAAATCCAAAAACCAGCCAACAAATTTTGCACATGGGCCCAGTTATTTGCTGGCTTTGCGAAAAGGGGGCTAGTTTGAGAATGGTTTTTAAAAAGAGACTTTTTATATATTTTGAGTTTATTTTACATTCATTCCAAAAATTTGTCCATTTTATGCCACATTTTAAAAATACACCTTCAGCAATATATCCTACCACACCATTTTTAATTATTAGAAATAATGTATTGAAAAAACAAAAATGGTGGAAAATAATATAGAAAAAAATTGGCCATGCTTCTCTGCATAATAAAGAGGGGTGATTGTTATTAGCACCGCAATTTTGGCTAGTCGCACCGCACGTTCTCCTAATTTTCTCATCTTTTGAAAATACGTCTTGTACATGTATTTTTAGGGAAAATTTAGGAGAAAGTGCGGTGCGACTAGCCAAAACTGCGGTGCTAATAACAATCACCTAAAGAGGAACTTAATGCTTCTACAAAACAAAGACTCAAACGAAGAACTTGATGCTTCTGCAAGGTTTTTGGCAGAAAGCACACCCGAATATCTCCCGATTGGCAGAATGCATCCCAAATATTTAAATATGACAAAATGCACCCCCGATTATTACAATTTTGGCAGAATGCACTCTCATTAAGGGTATTTTGGTCAGTTTTTTCTTAGGTCCCCCTCCTCAAAAACACCCCGGATAGTTTTATTTTAGGTTTGCTTTCGATCGAAGCGAGCGACGTCCCTATCGTGCTTCCCAATCCCAGTCGCCAATCGTCGGTGCTTCGCCGCTCGCCGTCCCATTTGTAGGTCTCCCTTTTTTGTTTCGTCGCTTCGCCGCTTGCCTTGTCGTGCTTCACCGCTTCGCGCTTCGCCGTGCTTCGCAATCCCGATCGCCGCTCGTCGTCCCAATCACCTGTTACGACACCAAGTTAGGGTTTTGCACCTATCATCACCGCTCACCTTTCTTCGCAGAAGCAGTGGTAGTCCCCGGTCTTGATTCTCTACCGATTTTCTCTGGCAGGTATAACCATTTATAGGTTTTTTGTCTGTAGTTTAGGGTTTTTCTTGTTCTTGCTTAAGCCTTTTTTCTTGTATATCATAGAATGTCAAACATGAATTGGGATAATTTTTTGATTGAAGAAGATCTAAATGCCTTTAACAGTAGAAGTGATTCAAGTTGTAGTGAGGATAATCATGTCATTTTCCGATGAGTTTGTGGAGAGTGACTTTGAAGTACATGATGTTATTTTTGATGAGAATGTGGATCACAAAATTGAAATTGTTGGCAAAAGAGAAGAACAAAAAGGTTACGCGAGTAAGAAACAAGGAATACATATTGAAGAGCGTGCTAGTCACATTTCATTGACAAACAAAGTTTCTCAGATTCAAGTTTATCAAGACAATGCAAACGAATTTGACTTTGAGTTTAATGTTAGAATACATTTCAATAGTGCTAATGATTTTAGAGAAGCAGTGAGACTATATGCTACTACGAAAGGGAAATCAATAAAGTTCACCAAAAAATGTAGTGATAAAATTCAAATCACTTGTGAATGTGGATGAGTTCTATTTGCTTCTTTCATTTCCAAGAATGAGAGAACGTTCCAAGTCAAAACAATTAAAGATGAGCATACTTATTGTAGGGTATTTGCATCGAAACAATGAAAGTCAAAGTTTCTTGCTAGCAAGTACGGACAATATATTAGAAGCAATCCAGAATGGCCAACAAGTTCGATGCAAGAGATTATGCAAATTGAGAATACAATAACTCTTAACATTTGAAAAATGTACAAAGTAAAGCAACAAACGAATAAATTAATAAGTGGTTCAGAAATAGAGCAATATGCGAAGTTGTGAGATTATTGTGAGGAAATTTATAGGATTAATCTGGACACGACAATCATGATTAAGTGTAACCATGATACATCTTCACAAACGTGCAGTTTCAAAAGACTTTACATATGTTGGGGTGCGTTAAAAAAGGATTTATGGCTGGTTGTAGACCTATAATCGGCTTGGACGGGACTCACTTAAAGACAAATTTACGTGGTGTATTGTTGTGTGCAGTTGGTATTGATGGTAATAATAATATGTTTCTTATTGCTTATGCTTTTGTCTGGAAAGAAATATAAAGACTTGGAATTGGTTCTTGAGCTTGTTTATTGAAGATTTATGTATTGAAAATAGTTGTATGTGGACTATAATTTCGGATAAGTAAAAAGGCCTTATAAAAGCTATTGAAGAGTTATTGCCTAATGATGAACATATATTTTGTTTAAGGTATATGTACAACAATTTTAAACAAAAATTAAGAGGTCTATAACTAAAAAAATTATTATGGAGAGCTGCATCTGCTACTAGGATTGTTGATTTCAACAATGAAATGGATAAATTGAAGTCTTGTGTTTGAAGGCTTATGAATTGGTGAAAGACAGGCCAGAAAGACATGTGGCAAAGTCTCATTTCAGTACTTGGTCAAAATGTGATATGCTGCTTAATAATTATTGTGAAGCCTTCAATAAAGTTATTTTAAGGGCTAGAGATAAACCCATAATAACTATGTTGGAAACTATCAGAGTTATTATAATGAAGAGGCTCCACACTTAAAGGAACAAAGTTCATAAATTCAATGGAAATGTGTCCCCTTCTATTCAGAAAATTTTGGAAAACAATAAAAAAATGCACACTTGTACATTTTGGGTTGGAATGACAATCGTAAGTTTGAAGTTAATTGTTGGGCAGGGGACAAATGGACAGTTGACTTAGGTTTGAATAGTTGTTGTTGTAGGTGATGAGATCTCACAGGGATTCCATGTGTGTATGCCACTGCATGCATTTTTATCAAAGGGAATAAGTTGAAGAGTTTGTGCATCATGGGTACAAGAAGGATATGTTCATGAGGGCATATGAACACTTATTAATTCCCATAAAAACACAAAAAGAGTGACCACTAGCAAACTTGAATCTGATTGTGCCTTGGTCCATTATTCAGAGAAAGCCTGGTAGACCGTTGCAAACATGCTAGAAGAATGGAGGAGTTGGAGGCAAAATATGATAGTAAAAGGCATGGTATAAAATACTTATGTCCTATTTGTGGGATGCGATGACACAATAAAAGGATTTGCACAGTTGATTCAACAATGCCTTCAACATCAACAAAAAAAAAATCTAAACTTCCGGTAAGCAAAAATTCATTGTTACCATATCTTTAAACATTATGAACATATTTTCATATTTGATTTTTCATAAAAAAATCATTGTTATTTCGTGTAGGTAAGGAAGACTACTTGATGTTTGAAGAAAATGTCCAGCCTGGATGGTTTTTTGAAGAAAAAAATCATTGGTGAATACTATATCATCATCCATATGTTTTTTTTATATTGAATGTTATAAAGTTTACTAAAAATGTTTTTTAGAATTGAAGGTGTGGCAGAAAAAAATTTGAGTATAGATGGAGACATGTACAAGATGATGTTTTGAAAAAATTAATGGATGATGTTTTGTAATTTTAATATATCTGGATGATATTTCATAATTTTTATGTATCTAGATGATGTTTTTGTGTAATTTTAATGTCTCTAGATGGTGTTTTGTAATTTTCATGTATCTGGATGGTGTTTTGAATGAAATATTGTGACCATTTTCAAAAATATTGCTTTTGGATAGTGTTCTCAATTCAATTTTTATTGAATTTTTAAGTAGGTTTGTGAAAGCACAACAAATTAGATGACGTCGCTTCGAAAAACATTTTAAAATACCCTAAAAATGGTTTATAATCACTTTTTATGTGACGAAATTGCTAAAATTCAGCCAAAAGATGATATTTTTGGTCAAGTGTGGGCCCATGACCAAAATATCCCTAATAAAACAACTCGAGGGTGCATTCCGCCAAAATTGTAATAATTAGGGGTGCATTCCGCCATATTTAAATATTTGGGGGACATTCTGCATGTTGGGTCCATTGTTCCCAATGTCCATGATTTGTGAGAAGTCAAACAGATCAATATCACACACATCAACTGTATTTGATGTGTATTTGAGGTCTTGAGTGCAGGTTAGTCAATATCACATTGATTGGACAAGTAGACACAACAATTAGTTGATGGACATAGCAAAAATCTACTAAGTCCACATGCGTTGAGTAGAGCGAGCTCACTCAATGCCAGAGGTAAGGATTCAATGTTGTCTACCTAGAAATTTGCCTAAGTCCATAGGCGTTGAGTGAGGACAGCTCATTCAACGCCATATAATAAATAGCGTTGAGTCTATCTCAGTCTAACTGATAGATAGCCAAAAATTTTAACTAAGTCCACAGGCGTTGAGTGTAGTCTACTCACTCAATGTCATACAACAAAAACTGTGAGCTAGACTGAGTCAGTCAAAGCCTAGAGAAATAGGCTGAAAATGTGGCTAAGTCCACAAGCGTTGAGTGTGGCCTACTCACTCAACACCATATAGCTTTTAGCGTTGAGTGTTGTTGTGCCTGTCAGCTCCACAGAAAAGTTGGGAAATATTTTAACTAAGTTCACTGACGTTGAGTGCAGCTTACTCACTCAACGTCATGACAGAAAAATCCATCTAAGTAGCAAAGCGTTGAGTGTAGCTTACTCACTCAATGCCATGAAGCAAAGGTGTTGAGTGTAGCTTACTCACTCAACGCCAGATAACAAAGAAGTTTTGTTAAACTGTTTGGCATTGAGTGAAGCTTACTATCTCAACGCCATGGCTCAGAGAATCTGGCTAAGGCAAATAGCGTTGAGTGATGCAAACTCACTTAACGCTCTCAAAACCTTGAAGCGGAAATATTTGCTAAGGCAAATAGCGTTGATTGAGGCGAGCTCACTCAATGCTCTCAACGTCTTGACGCAAAAAATTTGGCTATGTCCAAATGCGTGGATAGCTTGGCTTTCGTCAAACTGAGCTTGGAGTTCGTCAAACTGAATTTACTCTTTCGTCAAACTGAGCTTCGCCGAACTAAGCTTAGCTTTCGTCGAACTGAGTCTGGAGTTCTTCGAACTGAATTTACTCTTTCATCGAACTGAGCTTGGCGTTTGTCGAACGGAGCTCAGCGTTCGTCGAACGGAGCTCAGCGTTCGTCGAGCTAATCGCTCTCAACGCCTAGATAGATAAAATTTTGTCTAAGTGTTGTGACGTTGAGTGATGCTTACTCACTCAACGCTTTTGCTTCTAATGTTTGAATTTTGTCCAAGTCCAGAGATGCTGAGTCATGCTGACGTCATCAAAGTCAAAAAGTCAACCAAAATTCAAATATTGCAGGAATGCTACCAGAGGCACTGACGGCCAGGTGTCATCATCCTCTGTATTTTCCAAGATATATTTTCATCTTTAAGTGCTAGGGCCCACTCACAGCAAAGAGCCATTGAATCATGAGTAAATGGAAAGAACATGCTGAACGGCTAAATCTCAGCCATCAATCCTGGTGGTGGGCCCACTACACAATTAGCCGTCAGAGAATAAAAAAAGCAAATCGGCCAGAGCAAACGATCGAATCATTGTCTAGGTTTTCTGAAAACGAAAGTGCGACCGAACTTCAATCATTTTCCTTGCCCTTCTTGTTGAGCCTGAAGAAGTTATTCTGCACAAAAAACTTAGCTGAGGAAAGAGATAGCTGAAGCAATCACCATCTACAACAACATGTTCAGAAGCAATTCTGAGAAAGCAGATCAATAAGCTCTGCAAAGAAACGATAGCTGTTTGAAGAAAGATTCAACTGCCGACTTCATTGTCTTCAACAACATAAGCTTGGGCTGATATCCGATGAGTCCGATTTATATAGAGTTTTTCGGACTCATCTGCGCCTGTTTTCTCACTCGTGCACTGCATTTCAATCAGTAATCGGTTATATTTGCTTCGATCGTTCAATGACCTCACTGTGCACTACTTTGGCCCGAGGGTGTGCAATTGCGCATTCTGTTGTCGGGGGTAAGCACATGGTGCTCCCCATGACTCTTTTCGGCTATTCTTTGTTGTATATTTGGTGTTGGGAGCTTTTGCCCCAGATTTTGTTTTGATGTGCAGGTAGTGCGTTTTCCCCAAGGTAGGAATTCTGATTTGTGGAAAACGCACGGTCGTGTGTTTCCTTCATGCACGGTTTGTGCCCGATTGTGCGTTCTGTTGTGCAAGAGAATCGTCGAGTGGAGCTCGACGAATTTCGTCGAGATGAGCTCGACGATCTTCACGCACGGTTAACGTACAGTTTATTCGGAACTGTGCGCGAAGGAAACACACTGTTTTCCTGTGGCTGCCTTGATTTATTGTGCTCTGTGGTTAATGATGTGATTTGCTCACGTGCCCGTGCGTGCCCGTGCGCGAGTAAAATGCACGGTTCCATCTGCTTGACGGAAATTTCTGTTTTCTGTTGTTACCCGTGCATTATCCTTCACGCACAGGAGAAAGTGCCCGTGTGCGAGTAAAACGCACGGGTCAACACATCTTCATCCGCAAGCTTGGCCTGGAAGTTAATAACACACGATTAGCTCACGGTCGTGCGCCAAACCGTGTGTGCCTATTTTTCTGACCTGCTTCTATTTAAGCACATATTTCCCACCATTTTAGAAGGACCGGAGATTTTTTTCCGCAATTCCTCCCGCCGTTTTAGGGCAAAGCTCCGCCCTTCCGCCTCGGCCCTTCATCCTCCATTAAGGATAGACGCCCCGGCCATGTTGGCGAAGCCTACATCTTGTCGACGCTTGTTATCGACTTCCTCCTTCATCTTTTAAGCTCCATTTCAAGTTTGACGCCATAACCAACAAGCAAAGGGAACCTTGCAACCTTCTTCTGTGTTGAAGTATTAGACCGGGCGACCTTGCGGTCTTGTCCAGCAGTTTGTTGACCGAGCGGTCTGGCAGTCTCACTCAGAAGCCTGGAGACCGGGCGGTCTATCGGTCTCCCATTGCGGCCTGTCTTATCCTGCTGGAGTTGCCGAGCGGTTATCTCATTTGTCTAACCGCGCGGCCTATGCGGTCTCCTTTATTTCTAGCCGCTCAGTACTGTACATGTTTAGTCCCACATTGTTTGTTTGTACTTGTTAAATTTTCTCAACGTGGTCAGCAAGATAGCCCAAACACCAAATTAATATCTTCGGAACTACCCAGTTCGCACGCTGAACCTGCGGAAAACCCAAGGACTAGAGGTTGCACCCAACAAAACAATGGAAGCACAAGGTCTTATTATGCATTCACTTCTTTACAATCCGAGGCATACATAGCGAGACATGATTTCGCTAGTATTACAGCTGTAAACAGAAAGAACCAAAAAACAAGCCGGGCGGACAGCACTCCAGTCCGCCGAGACCGCGAGGTCGCCGAGACCGCCTAGACCGCTGAGCCCGCCCAAGCTATGCTGCAATCCGCCGAATACCACGGAGTCCGCCGAGACCGCGAGGCCGCGCGGACAGACCGTTATTCGCCTCCTGCTGAACCCGAACAGAGGAACTCCCCTACCCGCCTGAAGCCGGCGGACAGGTTATTGAAGCTGGGAAAGATGAAACAGAACTGACAAGCCGCTGAGCGACCTCCTGCTGAGTCCGCAGAGACCGCACACTTCCAAGCACTGACCGAAGTCAAAGCCAAGCTCCTGGCTCCTTGAAGTTATCCGCGCGACCTGCACACAACAAACCGTCAGCCTGAAACAATCCGCGCGGACTGGAAAACACAGACCGCAGCACTCGCCCAACCCAAATTACTGTTCACTCACGTTACTCAGGTTACTGTAGATGTGCCAGGGGGGTCCTATTTATAGGCAAGGTGAGGAGTGTGGTCACCGCCCAAGAGATAGCGACACCACCCTCAGTCCGCGCGAACACAACCACCGTCCGCTGAGTCCGCATGGACTTAGCCGGATACCAAGGAAACCGCCAGGAGCACGGCAACCGATGACGAACCCTCTCCAGTCCGCCTAAGCTAAGCGGACAAGGCACCAGCCCGCAAAGCTCCAACTGCTTCAGGACAGCAAACCCTCTTCAATGGCAGTCCGCACCAACCCGAGGCAGTCCGCAAGACTCACAGCTCAATCCGCCACAAGTCCACGACCAAAGGCAAACAGCAACAGTCCGCCCGGTCACAGCGGACTTGGCGGATACGGCGGACACCATGAACTTGGCATAATGTGTGACCAAGTCCAAAACCATCAAGGGCCAGTGCGAGCATGGCGGACACAAAGTCCCGTCCGCCAAACACCCTAGCACAGACCGCAACCAGTCCGCGAGCTCCTCGCACTTGTCCTACGCAGCAGCTTCCTCCCGGACTCCAAACACCAGTCCGCCAACCGGTCTCCACAGCAAGACCTGCTGTAACACCTGAGCTCGACAAGGCCTCAGCCAAGCTCAAGGCTCAGTCCGCAATAGCCCAAAACGCGGACACACCAGTCCGCAAGGCTTCCCGCGAACTCGAACCAACCCGCCAACAGTGCAAGCTTGCACCCGCGACCACTGAGCAAAGCACCAGTCCGCAAGCCTCTCTATCCGCAGATACCAGGCCGCACCAAACCGCGGACTCCAAGCAACAACCCGCTCAGAACACAGCCGGCTTCCACCAGACTTCTCACCAGGCCGCAAACCTCAGTCCGCCCAGTCCGCCAAGGCTGTCCGCACAGGCCGCACGGCCTGTCCCGTCACCCACTTTCACTTCACAAATTTCAACACTCCCCCTTGAAGTGAGAAGTGGTGACCAAGCCCAGCAAGCTGCGCAAGCGTTCAAAGGGACCCTTCGACAGCGGCTTCGTGAAGATGTCAGCAAGATTATCTTCACTCCGAACATGCCCGACCAGCAGAGACCCCTCCAACACCTTCTCCCTGATGAAGTGGTGATCAATCTCTATATGCTTGGTCCTGGTGTGACACACTGAATTGTTTACCAGTTTGAGAGCACTCTCATTGTCACCCCGGAGTAAAGTAGGCCCTTGCACTTCTTCATGAACATCCTCTATGAGTCTCCTCAACCAAACGACTTCCCGAGCAGCCAAGGCCGAAGCCTTATACTCCGCCTCCGTGGTTGAAACCGACACCGAGTCCTGCTTCTTGCTACACCACGAGATGCTAGCTGAACCGCAAGTGAACACATAACCTGAAGTAGACCTTCGATCATCCGAATCACCGCCATAGTCAGCATCCGTGTACCCGAGCAACGCAAACTCCGCATCCCTTCCATAGAGGAGTCCCATTTCAGAAGTCACCTTGACATACTTCAGAATTCCCTTTGCCGCCACTAGATGAGATTGCCTTGGTTCAGCCATATACCGACTTACTCGGCCAACAGCATAAGCGATATCCGGCCTTGTAATCGTCAGGTAAATCAAGCTCCCAACAAGAGCCCTGAACACCAAGGGATCATGAAGAACCCTTCCCTCATCTCGTCGAAGCTTCAGCCCAGATTCCAGTGGAGTAGAGCACTTCTTCCCTTCGCCCATGCCAAACCGCTTCACAATACGATCAGCATACCCTTTCTGGCTAATGAGAATCCCGCACTCCTTCCTCTCCACTTCAAGACCAAGAAAGTGATGCAACTCTCCCAAGTCTTTCATCTCGAAGCGTATAGCAAGCTCAGCCCCGAGCCTTGCTACTTCCTCCTCCGAATTCCCTGTGATGATCATATCATCCACATACAGCAGGACCAAGACTCTTAGCTCTCCCTTCTTCTTGACGAACAAGCTTGAATCTGAGTTGGAAGCCAGGTATCCACAGAATTGCAAGTACTCTGCAATCTTCCCATACCACGCTCGAGGAGCTTGCTTCAACCCATAGAGAGCCTTCCTGAGTTTGCAGACATAGTCCGGATGCTTTTCAGAGACAAAACCAAGCGGCTGATCCATGAAGATGTCCTTGTCAATCTCTCCGTAAAGAAAAGCATTCTTCACATCAAGTTGCCATAACCTCCATCCCTTGCTAGCAGCCAAGGCGATCACCACTCTTACAGATGTCATCTTCGCAACTGGACTGAATGTCTCCTCATAGTCTTCTCCATACTGTTGTGAAAATCCTCTTGCGACCAGGCGAGCCTTGAACCGATCAATGCTCCCATCAGCCTTCTTCTTCAACTTATATACCCACTTGCAAGTAACTGGAGTAACGCCATCAACCTTGGGCACAAGGTCCCAGGTTTCATTCTTCTTCAGAGCATCAATCTCTTCCTTCATGGCATCATCCCACTCCTTCACTCCAGTGGCCTCGTTGAAGTTTGCAGGCTCTCGCTCATCCAGAGGACCCGCAAAGAAGCAGGAGACAAAGCTCACTGCATTCCCATCACAGTACCGAGCCGGTGGCTTAACCACCCTCTTCGATCTCCGAAGACACGGCTCCTTGCTCACGGCTTCCGTTGCTTCTTCAGGCTCCACTCCTACCTGGGGCAAGCATTGAGCAGTGCTCCCCCTGCTTCCTGAGCCAGAAGGCTCAGCCTCGGAGTTCGAAGCAACAGGAGCTGCTGGTGAAACAGCAAGCTCCTCTTCCAAGCCTTCAGCAACCTCCACCGGTGCTTCCTCAACCTTGCTACTTCCGGTTAGCTCCACCGAACCACCTCCATATGACGTCAGCTCGTCAAAGACAACGTCTCTTGACACCATGAACTTCTTCGCCACAGGGTCCATGCATTTCCATCCCTTCTTCCGCTCATCATAGCAAACAAAGACAAGTTTCCTTGCCTTCGCATCCAGCTTTGTCCGTGAAGCATCCGGGACATGCACGTAGCAAGTTGAACCGAACACCCGAAGGTGTCCAACACTCGGCTTCTCCTTCAGCAACAGCTCAATAGGAGTCTTCATGTTGATAGGGCTGAGTGGCATCCGGTTGATAACATAAGCAGCACAAGACATTCCCTCCGCCCAAAAGGACCTCGGGATATCTTTCGCATGCAGCCAACATTTGCAGGTTTCCGTCAAATGACGGATCTTCCACTCCGCTACCCCATTTTGTTGTGGAGTGTGAGCACAAGTAAGCTCTCGTTGGATCCCGTGCTTCCTGCAGAAGTTAGAAAACTCGGAGGAGACAAACTCCCCCCCGTTATCAGTTCTAAACTTCTTAACCCGCAAGCCAAGCCGGCCTTCTACCAACTCCTTGAACTCCACAAACAAACGGAAGGCTTCCGACTTCTCCTTTAAGAAGTACACCCAAGTATACCTTGAGCAGTCATCAACCAAGACAAGCATGTATTTGCTTCCACCAAGGCTGGCAGTAACAGTCGGTCCCATCAGGTCGCCATGAATACACTCCAAAGGTTTCTTGCTCCTTGTTTGAGATTTATCAAATGGAAGGCGATGTGCCTTACCGTATTGACAGCCCGCACAAACATGCCCATCACCAAAGGAGGACAACATCGGCAACCCCCTCACCAGACTTCTACTAGCCATTGCCTTCAGCTTGTCCATGCCAACATGCCCCAGCCTCTCATGCCAGATAGCCGCACTATCATTGGCCCTCATCCTATCAACATAGGCACTGGTGGAAAGAACAAACAAGTTCTTCACCCTCCTCCCAACATGAGCAACATCAGCCTTCACCGCTGATACGTTGCGAAGGAACCTCACGTCTGTTGGCCCAAACAGAACGTGATACCCAGCGTCCACCACATTGGTCACCGAGAAGAGGTTCTTCTTCATGCCCGGCACGTGATACACACTCCTTAACGTGAGTGGCCCCTGATCACTACCCAAAGACACGACCCCCTCCTTCTCTACTGCATAAACAGTATTATCAGCAGTGATAATAGCTTCATTACCTGAGTAAGCCTGCATGGAGGTGAACTTCGACTTGTCTCCGGTGAGGTGATGACCACACCCGGAGTCGACGATCCACTCGCTGTTGAAGTCCTCAGCAGATAAGGCCCGGACACAAGTGCCCGTCATGAAAGCTCCTCCCTATTCTGCTTCTTCACTTCGCGAGCAAGCTTCCTCCTTTTCCGCAGCATGCCCAGGCTGCAGTTTGACCTTGCAGTCCCGCTTGAAGTGCCCACGCTGATGACACCGGTAGCACTTCAGATTCTTCTTCCAGTCCTTAGGAGCATTGCTCCTCTCCGGCGGATATGAAGTTGAAGTCTCCTTCTCAGCAGCGGCCTGCACCTTCTTCTTCTTCTTCCCTTCCCATCCCTTCTTCTTGCCTGAGAAGAGAGCCTCGCTGCCTTCCTGATTCAGATTCAATCCAGCCATCTGCCTTGCTAAGCTCTCCTGCGAGGCAAGCAGATTCTCCAGCTCCAGCAGAGACGGCTGAGTAGCCCACCCTTGAACAGATATAACAAAGGCCACATACTCCTTCCGCAAGCCGCGGAAAATGTGCCTTTTCATCTTTGCCTCAGAGATAGGCTCATCAGGATCCAGTGCCGACAGCTCAGCACACAAGCTCTTCATCTTTAAGAAGTACTTGGAGATGGAAAGGTCTCCCTGAGTTGCCCTGGCCAACTCATTCTCCAGGAACTAAAGCCGCGCCACATTCTTCCTATTGAACAACTCATCAATGGTTGTCCAAATATCAGCAGCCGACTCACATCCAATGATGTGATCAAACAGTTCCGGAGAGACAGCTCTCTTCAGAACGAACTCTGCCTTAGCATTAGTTCTTCTCCAGAGCCTCACCTGGTCAGCAGTACCGAAAGCAGCAGTAACTTCCTGTCTGTCGTCTCCACCGATAACTTCCCACAGCTCCTCGCCTAGAAGATAACTCTTCATGCACGACTTCCACTTTTTATAGTTAGTCGGCGTTAAGAGTTCAATGCCCAGACCTCTTGCTAAGCTTCCTTCCATTGCAACCACCTGTTGGTACCCTTCAGCAGCTCCGAGCAACAACACAGGTTGAACACCACTCAATCACTGAGTAACAACACTGGCTGACCTCCGCTCACGCAACTGAACCTCCGCAACCTCAGAAACCTGGCTCTGATACCATGTTAAATTTTCTCAACGTGGTCAGCAAGATAGCCCAAACACCAAATTAATATCTTCGGAACTACCCAGTTCGCACGCTGAACCTGCGGAAAACCCAAGGACTAGAGGTTGCACCCAACAAAACAATGGAAGCACAAGGTCTTATTATGCATTCACTTCTTTACAATCCGAGGCATACATAGCGAGACATGATTTCGCTAGTATTACAGCTGTAAATAGAAAGAACCAAAAAACAAGCCGGGCGGACAGCACTCCAGTCCGCCGAGACCGCGAGGTCGCCGAGACCGCCGAGACCGCTGAGCCCGCCCAAGCTATGCTGCAATCCGCCGAATACCACGGAGTCCGCCGAGACCGCGAGGCCGCGCGGACATACCGTTATTCGCCTCCTGCTGAACCCGAACAGAGGAACTCCCCTACCCGCCTGAAGCCGGCGGACAGGTTATTGAAGCTGGGAAAGATGAAACAGAACTGACAAGCCGCAGAGCGACCTCCTGCTGAGTCCGCAGAGACCGCACACTTCCAAGCACTGACCGAAGTCAAAGCCAAGCTCCTGGCTCCTTGAAGTTATCCGCGCGACCTGCACACAGCAAACCGTCAGCCTGAAACAATCCGCGCGGACTGGAAAACACAGACCGCAGCACTCGCCCAACCCAAATTACTATTCACTCACATTACTCAGGTTACTGTAGATGTGCCAGGGGGGTCCTATTTATAGGCAAGGTGAGGAGTGTAGTCACCGCCCAAGAGATAGCGACACCACCCTCAGTCCGCGCGAACACAACCACCGTCCGCTGAGTCCGCATGGACTTAGCCGGATACCAAGGAAACCGCCAGGAGCACGGCAACCGATGACGAACCCTCTCCAGTCCGCCTAAGCTAAGCGGACAAGGCACCAGCCCGCAAAGCTCCAACTGCTTCAGGACAGCAAACCCTCTTCAATGGCAGTCCGCACCAACCCGAGGCAGTCCGCAAGACTCACAGCTCAATCCGCCACAAGTCCACGACCAAAGGCAAACAGCAACAGTCCGCCCGGTCACAGCGGACTTGGCGGATACGGCGGACACCATGAACTTGGCACAATGTGTGACCAAGTCCAAAACCATCAAGGGCCAGTGCGAGCATGGCGGACACAAAGTCCCGTCCGCCAAACACCCTAGCACAGACCGCAACCAGTCCGCGAGCTCCTCGCACTTGTCCAACGCAGCAGCTTCCTCCCGGACTCCAAACACCAGTCCGCCAACCGGTCTCCACAGCAAGACCTGCTGTAACACCTGAGCTCGACAAGGCCTCAGCCAAGCTCAAGGCTCAGTCCGCAATAGCCCAAACCGCGGACACACCAGTCCGCAAGGCTTCCCGCGAACTCGAACCAACCCGCCAACAGTGCAAGCTTGCACCCGCGACCACTGAGCAAAGCACCAGTCCGCAAGCCTCTCTATCCGCAGATACCAGGCCGCACCAAACCGCGGACTCCAAGCAACAACCCGCTCAGAACACAGCCGGCTTCCACCAGACTTCTCACCAGGCCGCAAACCTCAGTCCGCCCAGTCCGCCCAGTCCGCCCAGTCCGCCAAGGCTGTCCGCACAGGCCGCGCGACCTGTCCCGTCACCCACTTTCACTTCACAAATTTCAACAGTACTCTCCCATATCACCTCCATTCTATAAAAGGGAGGTCATACCTTTGTAAATGATATCTTTTTTGGATAATAAAATTTCAATTATTCAAAATTCTATCCGTTTGTTCTTGCATGTTCGCTACTATTTACATGGTATCAGAGGGCACGGTCTTTTCCTCCTGATTGTGTTCGCTCTCTGATTCTCGCGGCTTGTTTTCTGCTTTACGCGACCTGTCTTCGCGTCTTGCCTTCTCTTCTGTCCGCTGCCCTGTTTGCGCGGCTTGTTTCTCCTTGCTTCTCTTCTCCTGCTGCTATTTGTCGCCGCGACTTGTTTAGTTGTCGCCGCACCCTGGTTCCTTCTTGCCTTTCCGGCTTCCTAGTCGTTGCGGCCAGCTTCTGTTCGCCCGGCTTGCGACTTGTTGTCGCTGCTTCTTGCTTCCTCTTCTCTTCTGTTCGCTCGGCCTTTTCAGTCCGTGCGACCTCTTCCCCGCTGTGCCTTTGTCTGCTTCCTGTCCGCTTGTGTTCGCGCGGCTTCTTCCTTTTAAACCCCTGCGGTTTCGCGCGGGTTGCTCTCGTTTCCTCTCCCCGCGGCTTCGCTTCTTCTTGCGCGGTTTCTTGCTGTGTTCTATGACTACTTCCGGTCTCACCACCCCCATTATCTCCACCACTCCTGCAGCTCCTTCTCCACCTCCTCCTTCGGGCAACCTTGGCACACTTTCTAAGCTTGTTGGCTCCAACTATCCCGATTGGAGCGTTTCTTTCTGAAAGATATGGTACCTAAACACCTAGAGGGGGGGGGGGGGGTGAATAGGTGACCTAATCCTTTTCTAACTTTATTGGCAGCAATCAGTAATATCACAGCAATCTAACTAGTTTATCACAGCAAACACAGCATACACAGCAACAATTTCAGCACAGTACAGCACACAGTGTTTTATAGTGGTTCCCCAAGATATGGGTACATCCACTTTCCCCCTTCGCCTATCTAGCATTGTACTAGATTCGGCCAAACTCCTACACTGTCTCAGAACCCAAATTGGTTCCTACACCTCAGGCCCAAAGCCTTACAACTCAGCTTTATCCCAAAGCCTACACTCAGCCAATCAAGGCCTACACTCAGCCAACCAAGGCCTACACTCAGCCAACAAGGCCTACACTCAGCCAACCAAGGCCTACACTCAGCCAACAAGGCCTACACTCAGAGATCTCTATCTCCTACACTCAGGCTAACAAGCCCTACCCTCAGCCTTTATAAAGATAGGCTTACAATCACTCAGATCCAATGGATCCTACAAGTTAAAAATGTAATACAAATAATAACTCTACAACTCAGAATTAAAGGAGGGGAGTTGAGAGATTCTTGATGAGTTCTTGGAAGAACTCAGCTGGATTCACCTTGACTTAGCTTTCTTCAAAGCTTCTTGAGTAGAACTGAATAAGACTGAATCCTCTGCAGTTGTTCCTTGACCTCTGCCACTTAAGATCCAGACTGAATCTGAATCCTTCTTCTCAGCCTAGTTCCAAAGGCTGATTTCTTGGATGGAGCCCTCTCTCTCCAACTTCTTAGATCTGCACTTGAACTGCAAGATCTTCTTTTGTTGATTCTCTTTGTATTACTTCAATAATTACTTCAACAACTCTTAACCACTTTCAACAACTTTGAACAACTTTTCAACAACGGTTTCTGTAAACTATAGGTGCCTATTTATAGGCTTTCTTCATGGTAACCGGCTGGACCGGTCCATAACTGACTTCTGATATCTCTGACAGGTGCTGTAGACCGGCTGGAACGGCATCTGTCAAATCATTCAGTCACTTTTTGAAAATCTCTAACTGTCTGTAAGTGTCGAGACTTTCTGTCTTTAAGTGTCGACACTTATAGTCCAAGTGTCGACACATGTTGTGTAAGTGTCGACACAAGTCTACAAGGTGTCGACACAACTCCTTGTATGTCTCGACATAGATTCTTCTGCATGTGTCGACACTGAAATTGAGTGTCGACACAAGTACTTGTTCTTCTAGCTTTTGCTGAATTCTTCTATGTGTCGACACATCTCCTTTGTGTCGACACATCTTCTTGTGTTGAATCTGTCAAGTGTCGACACTGCTTCTTGGTGTCGACACATAGTCTTCTATGTTGAATCTTGCTGAGTGTCGACACAGCTCCTTGTGTCGACACACCTTCTTGTTGTTGAGACTTCAGCTGAGTGTCGACACATTCCCATAGTGTCGACACTTGTACTTAGAATAATTTGTTGTTCTTTCTGTTCTTTGCTAAGTGTCGCCACAGCTCCATGTGTCGACACTTTCTTCCAGTGTTGAGTCTTCAGCTGTGTGTCGACACATTGTTCTGGGTGTCGACACATACTTCAAATGTTGACTCTTCTATTGAGTGTCGACACATTGTGTTGAGTGTCGACACATGCTTCAAGTGCTGACTCTTCTGCATAGTGTCGACACATTGTGTTGAGTGTCGACACTTGTACTTAGACTCTGCAGACTTTTGCTGAGTGTCGACACAGCTCCAAGTGTCGACACTTTCTGATGTAGACACAGCTTCACTGGGTGTCGATACACCTCCTTGTGTCGACACTTTCTGTCTGCACTTTTCTTCACTGAGTGTCGACACAGCTCCAAGTGTCGACACTTTCTGTCTGGTGTCGACTCTGCATCCCAGGTGTCGACACAATGACTCCAAGTGTCGACACTGCTTGTCTGAGTGTCGACACAAGCTTTCTTAAGTGTCGACACTTTCCCTCTGGGTGTCGACACATGGACTTAGAAACTTTTTGCTTCAGTCCAGTGATTTCTTAACCTGCACAAGTAACTCAAACATACATCAAATACATTATGATGTATATCATTGAGTTGGGTGAGGCTTCTTCAAATCAGGTACATTTGACCAATGTACCCAACAATCTCCCCCTATTTGGAGAAGTCATAACCCTTAGTCAATGATATACACCATTCATAATTAAAAATTATAGAATGATATAAAGCAGATTATAATCAGCAGGGTAAACATAAACATGTAATATTTCACACATGTATACACATTCAACATTGCAGAACAAACAAGAAATAGACATATTCTCAGAACAATCATGAAATATATTTATCATATATTGTTCTAACATTTTTCTAATACATCTTCAATGATTTATAAAAATGTTTTTCATACAAAAGATTACAACAATCTTCAAGTCAATTCCTAATCTATTTCTGATCTGGTTCTTTGATAACAATGCCTTTGCCTGATTGGACTTGAGCTTTGACAGTGGCTTCAGCAGTTGCAGCATCAGCAGGCTTCTTGCCTTTTAAGTCCTTCTTCTTCAGCTCTTCTGCTTTGATTTTCTGCCTTTCAAAATAGTGGTATGGCTTGGGGAAGTACTTGCTAGGCTCCACTGCAGTAGGAGGTAGCTTTCCCATCTTTGCCTTTCTTCTATATTGAACAATGGCCTCCTGTCTTATTTCATGTTTCCTCCATTCTGCTTCAGAGAATCACTTGTTCCTTTCATGAGCATTGTCCTTGGCAGCTTTCCAGGCAGTTAAAATTATATTTCTAGAGGTAGGTCTCCACTGTTCAAAATCTGGCCTTTGTTTTGCTTGTTCCCTAAACCTCTTCTTTGGCAACCTTGCCTCTTCTTCTTTTTCTAATGCCTCTTGCATAGCTGCAGAAATAGGCTGAACCAATTTATACAGAATAATATTAGGCTTTCCTTCAGTTGGGCTATACATTGTCTGGACATCTGCTTGAACCATGTCAAAATCTGGAGGTGGATAAATCACTTGAGCTACCTCTGGTTGCTCACCTCCAAGATATGCAGTTTGAATCCCTGATTCAGCAACATTATCATCATCACAGAGTGGAGGATAGCCCAGTGTAGCTCTGATGGAGTTAGATATCCATTTGGCATGGTCAGAGCTAGCTTTGACTAATACTCTCTCCCCCTTTATGACTTCTCTAGCCATATGGTCTCTGACATCATCCTTTTGAAATCTAATTTGACTGTCCAAATATCTGATTCCCTCTTTAAAGAATGGTTTCAGCTTTGTAAGTTGTTCAGAGATGGCTTTCTGGGAATCTTTAATAGCAGACTTAACAGCAGTAAGTTCTTCCTGGAATACTTTGTCAAATTCAGCTTTAGCAGCAGCAGTAGATGTTGAAGGTTCAGCAGTCTTATTCTTCAATTCAGTGACTATAACATTGTGTGATGCAGTCAAGTTGTCATTCATCCTTAACTGATTTTCCAGTACATACCCTTGCTTCAATGCTATATCATCTACCTGTGCCTTTATCTTCTCTTGGTGTGTTGCCAGATACACCACAGCATTTCCACCCTTGTGGAAGCATTCATTCATCTCCTTCTTATTAAGGTTCATCTCAAACCTTATAGACTTTATTTCTTGGGCCAGGTCAAACTGTAAAGTCTTCTGCCCTTCATCAACATAAGCCTCTATGGCTTTCCTTTGTTCATCCATTTTTATCTGCAGTGCAATCAGTAAAGCACTATAGTCAACAGTTGGAGCTTGTTGGACTATAGGCTGTGGGGCAATGGATTGCAAGGCTTTATTATAACTCTGACTTCTCCTCTTGAAGACATAGAGTTTCTTCTTCTTAGCCTTTGCAGCCTCATCTTCTTCAGATTCTGAAGTGCTGGCTATTTCAACCCTTTCCTTAGGGCTTTGAGGTTTGTCAGCTTGCACAGCAGTTGCCTTTTCAGTTTCTTGCCTAATAGGCTCTTCCAGAACTTCCATGTGCTCCCCCTCAGCAGCAGCACTCTTATCTTCAGCAGCAGCATCCTTGTCCATATCAAAATCTTCTTGATCTAGATTTAGAAACAAATCTTCCATTGTATATTCAGGTGGAGACTGTGCAGGAGAAGTTCTTGGTTCTTCCACCACTTGATCAGGAACCACTTCTAGTACAACAGATGTGTCTTGGATAACAACATCTGTTTCTTGACTGTCTAGCTGAGTTTGCTGATGTACATCAGACAAATCAGAATCTATTATAGAAAAATTCAATGTATTTAGATCAATGAGTACCTCTTGGATGATGTTAGTGGCTTGCTCACTGTCCAGAGTAGAGGGTTCTTCTACTACTGGAAGCTCCCCCTGGCTGTGATCCCTATGGATGGGGCTAGCTTGAGGCAGCTCCCCCTGGATCTCAGCTACATCTTGAGCAGCAGGGGTCTTCTCTGCAGCCACTTCCTCTTGAGCATCAGGAGTGAAAACAACTTGTTCTTCACTCCCTAAACTGCTGGAGGACTCCTGTGTCACAGCAGCTGTCTTCCTTTTCTTCCTTGGAGGAGTCTCCTTCTCAGTAACTGGCTTCTCTGGGGTTGCCACTTCCTTGGACAACACCCTGTCCCATCTGGAAAATATCCTTTGATCCATCTTCCTCATGTGGTTGATCTTACTTCCAGCAGCATTGCTCATTACCTCTGGTATTGTACCAGCTAGGTAGAGACTTATAATTCTGCCCAGATTGGGCTTCTTCAAGCTCTCCTTGATCTTGTCAAAAACCACTATTGACCAGTCTGTTTTCAGAGTGAATATGATTCTAGTCATAATTCCAAACATAGAGGCAGACACCCTGTCATGCCCTCCAGGCTTACTGAGAATAACCTTGCCCACAATCTCAGACATGAATTTTCCTTGACTGTTCATGTCTTTCCTGTTAAAGACAGATCCTATCTTCATCTTTGGATCAAGTCCACACCAAATAAGGGCTTCCCTGGTCTTGGATGCAGTTACTTCTTCTTCATCTTGTGTTTTAGGTAGCTGGAGTACCTTCCTCAGACTTTTTGGTGAAATCTTGACTTTAGATCCATGAACTCTGGATTTGATTCTATATCCAGAGTCATCTACAGCAGCTCCATTAAGGAATTCAAGAACTTCCTTCTTCCAAATCTTTGTTGGTTCTGAAACCAAGTATTCTAGTCCAGAATTGGCGACTAGGGTTACCACCGACTGGATTTCTTGATCTGCGTCGTCGAATGCGCCGCACACTAGCTCATAGCCCTCGTTAACGTTCTCCTCAAGCTTAGGAGCCATTAGGGTTTGGAGAATTAGTCTTGAGAAAAGAGAGGTGTCGACACAGGAGTTTTGGTCTCGAAACTTTGAAAGCGTGTCGACAAACAAAGACAAAACCCTATTTATACCTTTCTGATTTTGAAGATGAACAGGCGGGACAGCTAACTTAAAATGTGTCGACACTGACAATAAGTGTCGACACTGACTTATAATGTCTCGACACATATGTGTCGACACAAGTTTAGTCAACAGATTTTATGTGTCGACACTTGGTTATGTGTCGACACAACATAACTCGACACATTGTCGAGACTTTACTTAGAAAAATTCTGAGTAAAACTTAAGTGTCGACACCATATTGGATGTGTCGACACCTACTTGACATGTGTCGACACTAACATTCTGAAGTGTCGACACCACATTCCTAGATGTGTCGACACCTTTTTCCTGAAGTGTCGACACCACTATTCTGTGTCGACATAGACTTGTCTATGTGTCGACACCTTTTTACTTAGTCATTTTCAAATCTGTAAACTTACTCTAAGTTTATCATTCCTAGTTCAATTTTGAATCTATTGAACTTAGCTTCTTCTAGTGGCTTAGTAAACATATCAGCTACTTGTTCATCTGTTTTAACATATTCAAGTGAAATATCTTCTCTTTCTACATGTTCTCTAAGAAAGTGATATTTAATCTCAATATGTTTTGTTCTACTATGAGATACAAGGTTATTAGCTACTGAAATAACACTTGTAAAATCACAGTAAAGTGGAGTTCTACTTACCTGAAATCCATAGTCCTCTAGCTGATGTTGAATCCACAGAAGTTGAGCACAACAACTTCTTGCAGCCACATACTCTGACTCAGCTGTGGAGATAGCCACACTAGTCTGCTTTTTGCTGCTCCATGAAATTAGTCTCCCACCTAGGAATTGACAGGTTCCAGTAGTACTCTTTCTATCCTCTTTGCATCCTGCAAAGTCTGCATCTGAATAACCTGTTAGATCAAAGTCTCCATTCCTAGGGTACCAGAGGCCTAGATAGGGAGTGCCCTTTAGATATCTCAAAATTCTCTTGACTGCAGTCAAGTGAGACTCTTTAGGGCAGGCTTGATACCTTGCACAAACACATGTAGCATACATGATGTCTGGTCTACTAGCAGTCAAGTATAATAGGGAGCCAACTATCCCTCTATACAAGGTTTCATCTACAGGTTTCCCTGCATCATCCTTGCTAAGAGACATACTTGACCCCATAGGAGTCTTCATGGTACTGGATGAATCCATACCATACTTCCTTATGAGTTCTAGGGTGAACTTTGACTGACAAATGGACAAACCACTCTCAGTCTGTTTAACTTGGAGACCCAAGAAAAACTTCAGCTCTCCCATACTACTCATTTCAAACTGACCTTGCATAAGTTTTGCAAACTCTTTGCAAAGGCTGCTTTCAGTAGACCCAAATATAATGTCATCTACATATATTTGGACTAGTATGACTTTGCCTCTAGATTCCCTAAGGAATAGAGTCTTATCTATTTTCCCCCTTGAGAACTTGTTCTCAATGAGGAAACTAGATAGGGTTTCATACCAAGCCCTAGGGGCTTGCTTTAACCCATATAAAGCTTTCCTAAGTCTATAGACATAATGAGGTAGGGTTGGATCAACAAAACCTGAAGGCTGCTCCACATAGACTTCTTCTTTCAAATTACCATTTAGGAATGCTGACTTGACATCCATTTGGTATACCTTGAATCCTTGATAGGTTGCATAGGCCAAGAACATTCTTATGGCTTCCAGTCTGGCTACTGGAGCAAAGGTTTGATCAAAATCAATACCTTCTTCTTGCCTATATCCTTTAGCAACCAGTCTAGCTTTATTCTTAATGATGACACCTTGTTCATCCATCTTATTCCTGTAGATCCACTTAACTCCTATTACATTGTGGTCTTTAGGTTTAGGAACCAATTCCCAGACCTTGCACCTCTTGAACTGATTAAGCTCTTCTTGCATTGCTTCAGTCCATTGTGGATCCATTATTGCTTCTTCAAATCTTTTAGGTTCAACTTGAGACAAAAAGCTGGAATAGATTGCAGCATTCATGTTTCTACTCCTGGTTTGTACTCCTTGTCTTGGATCTCCAATAATCAGCTCTACTGGATGATCTCTAAGATGCCTGTGGGCTGGAGGCATCCTCACTTCAGATTGAACCACTTCAGCATCTGCATCATGCTGTATACCTTGGATTTCTTCAGCAACTGGCACATGTAGTTCTCCCCCTGGACAACAGCTACTCTCCTCTCCTTGCTGTCTTGCAGCAGGCACTTCTTCTAAAGTAAGCTTGTCCATTTTCTTTGTCAAACCTGTGGGGCTGCATACATTGCTAGACAACTCATTATTAATAAGTTTAGTCTCATCAAAAACTACATGCACAGATTCTTCTACAACTTGTGTAGTCAAGTTGTAGACTCTATAAGCCTTACTATTATTGTTGTACCCAACAAAAATTCCCTCTTGGGACTTGGCAGCAAACTTAGTTAAGTAAGACTTCCCATTGTTAAGTATGAAGCATTTGCAACCAAAGATCCTGAAGTAGGATAGGTTTGGTTTCCTGCCTTTCACAACTTCATAGGGGGTCTTGTTTAGCCCTTTAGTGATGGTAGCCCTATTTATAACATGACATGCAGTGTTAACTGCTTCAGCCCAGAAATACTCAGGCAGTGATGTATCACTTAGTAGGGTTCTACCAGCCTCTATCAAGGTTCTATTCTTCCTCTCAGCAATGCCATTTTGCTGAGGTGTTCTAGGTGAAGAGAATTCTTGAAATATCCCAAAGTCTTCACACAGTTTTGTCATGCTATCAGACTGAAACTCAGTACCATGGTCACTTCTAATTTTGACCACAGTACTATTTAGTTCATTCTGAATTTGCTTGACAAAGCTGTAGAAGACACTAGGTATTTCAGATTTCTGTCTTAAGAAGAACACCCAGGAAAACCTTGAGTAGTCATCTACAACTACAAGGGTATAGACCTTCCTACCTAAGCTGTGAACTGACATTGGACCAAAGAGATCCAAATGCAAAAGGTACAAACACCTCACAACATCTTTGTTTTCTATGCTTTTAAAAGTGGATTTGGTCTGCTTGCCCTTTTGACAAGCTGAGCAAATGCCATCTTTAACACACTTAACTTGAGGACCATTCCTCACTAACTCTTTGCTAAAGAGTTTGCTAATTGTCTTGTAGTTAAGATGGGCTAGCCTCTTGTGCCATTTGACACAATGAGAGACTGTCTCATCAGCTACAAGACAAACTGGAGAACCATTGTTCTCAATCATAATGTCTAGGCAGTAGACATTCCTCTTCCTATATCCTGTCAAAATGATCTCTTGATCACTTGACCTCTTGATATGACAACCATTTTTAACAAATGAGATGTCATACCCTACATCACTTAATTGACTTATACTTATTAGGTTGTGTTTCAACCCTTTAACATAAGCCACTTGAGTAATGGTAACTAAGTTTGAAGAAATGTTACCAAACCCTTTGATGATTCCTTTTTCAGAACCACCAAAGGTCACTTTAGGACCATTTTGATTGAAATGTAGTCCTTCAGTAGTCCCCTAGTTCCAGTCATATGTCTGGAACATCCACTGTCCAAGTACCATGTAGGGGTATGGCCACTTGGACTCACCTGCAAAACAAATTAATGAACCTTAGAACCCAAAGTATTCTTGGGTCCTTGGTGATTGTTAGTTTGCAATTTGACAAACCTACCTACTGGCTTTCCAACCGGTAGTTTGGAACTCACTTTGGCACTCACATTGTGCCAACAGTCTACTGCAAAATGGCCAACTTTGCCACAGCACCAACATTAAAATTTATTGTACCTTTGCTTAGGTACTGCCTTGGCTGTCTTGACTACAGCAGGCTTGTAGAATGTTGGGGCTTTGCCCTTGGACTTATACTTGGACTGCTCAGTCCCTGCAGGTCTAATAAAGCCCAGTCCATCTTTACCCTTGTGATGAACAAATTCATCAATTATGGGTAACACTGACTTAGGTTTAGAAAACCTAGCAACCAAGTCCTTCTCCTTCTGAAGATTGTTCTCCAGACACTTAATTTGATCATTCTTAAAAGTGATAGTTCCCATCTGAATCACAGTAATGTGTTTCAGCCTGGCTATCTCATTCAGTTTTTGATCAAATTGCTTCTCAAAATCTGTTACAGCAGCTTTAAGATCAGCAATTTCCTTTGCCTGACTTTTGGCTAGGGTCTTGCTTTTCTTGTAGGCTTGCAACAGTACTCTATATTCATCTATAAGTTGATGAATATCATCCTCAGACTCAGATATATTCTCATCACTTGATGAAGAAGAATCTGATTCTGAACTAGAACAAGAAACTGAATTTAAACTTGAACTTTGTACCTGACTGGGTCCTGGCTGCTCCAGGATTTTGGCACTTTCTGTCAATGCCATTAGCCCTTGGCAATGACTATCTTCTTGTTCATAAATTGACTCCAAGATCTGCATGAATTCTTCCTCTTCTTCTTCAGCAAACAGCCCTATGTAGGCTTCAGCCTCAGACTCAGTTTCTGAAGAAGAGATATCTGATAGAGTCTTCTCCTTCTTAGCAACAAAAGACTTTTCTTTCTTCCCTTTGAAGTGAGTCTTTTTCCTGTCGCCAGATTCCTTTCTCTTCTCTTGACAATCTGCAATAACATGGCCCTGTCTATTGCAGCAATAACAAACAATCTTTGAACCAGTTGCCTTGCTTGATTTTGTCCTTTTCTTGTCATTCTTTGAAGACCTCTTTTTCTGATAAAAGTCTTCCTTTCCTTGTGATGTAGAAGGCCTTGACCTCCACTGTTTCTTTTTCAAAAACTTCTGAAAGTGTCTAGTGAAAGCAGCAAAGTCTTCATCACTTTCACTGCTCTTAGACTTTGTGCTGACAGACTCATCAGACTCTGATTCAACTACCTCTGGAGGTGGAGTTGAAGACTTATTCCTGCACTTTCTGGGAACTTCTGTTTTGAAAGCAACAGTTCTTTCCTTATGCTCAGTCCTTGTTGATTTCTCCTCCTCTTTTCTTACTGTCAACTGCATCTCATATGACAATAGCTTGCCAAACAGTGTGGGAGGAGGAATTTCCCCCAACTTAGCCATTTCTCTTATGACACAGATCTTGGTGTCCCAATCTTTGGTTAGGGACCTTAAGAACTTGTCATTTAGTTCATAGTTACTGAACTCTCTTCCATAAGACATGAGTTCATTAACTATTCTGTAAAATTTCTTATAGCACTCAGTGATGCTATCACCCTTTCCTTGCCTAAAGCTTTCATACTCCTGATTTAGCAAGAACTTCCTATCTTGCCTAACTTCTTCAGAACCTTCCATATAGACAATGAGAGTATCCCACATCTCTTTTGCTGTTTTACAGTGAATTAAGTTCTGAAAAGTTGCATCATCAATGGCACTCACTATTATGTTTTGTGCCCTCTTGTCCATGGTGGGCAGGACAATTTCATCCTTAGTCATCTCAGAGAAATCCTTTGGAGTTCTCTGATTTGCATCCAATACTGAAATCTTCATTGGCACATAAGGCCCTTCCTTAACTGTGATGTAGATTCTAGGGTCAGAGGCTTCCATAAATAGCCTTACCCTTTCTTTCCAGATCCCAAAGATCTCCTTCCTACATATGGGTAATTTCATGGAACCCAATTCCTTGTGATTCTCATAAGAACCCATGTTTCTTGATTTTCTTGATTTTCTTGAAACTGTGTAATGCCTTACACTGAATCTGCCAAACAGGATCTCCTCAGACTGTTAGTCCTTATTTTGAGGAACCTCCCTCTGATACCACTTGAAAGATATGGTACCTAAACACCTAGAGGGGGGGGGGGGGTGAATAGGTGACCTAACCCTTTTCTAACTTTATTGGCAGCAATCAGTAATATCACAGCAATCTAACTAGTTTATCACAGCAAACACAACATACACAGCAACAATTTTAGCACAGTACAGCACACAATGTTTTATAGTGGTTCCCCAAGATATGGGTACATCCACTTTCCCCCTTCGCCTATCTAGCAGTGTACTAGATTCGGCCAAACTCCTGCACTGTCTCAGAACCCAAATTGGTTCCTACACCTCAGGCCCAAAGCCTTACAACTCAGCTTTATCCCAAAGCCTACACTCAGCCAATCAAGGCCTACACTCAGCCAACCAAGGCCTACACTCAGCCAACAAGGCATACACTCAGCCAACCAAGGCCTACACTCAGCCAACAAGGCCTACACTCAGAGATCTCTATCTCCTACACTCAGGCTAACAAGCCCTACCCTCAGCCTTTATAAAGATAGGCTTACAATCACTCAGATCCAATGGATCCTACAAGTTAAAAATGTAATACAAATAATAACTCTACAACTCAGAATTAAAGGAGGGGAGTTGAGAGATTTTTGATGAGTTCTTGGAAGAACTCAGCTGGATTCACCCTGACTTAGCTTTCTTCAAAGCTTCTTGAGTAGAACTGAATAAGACTGAATCCTCTGCAGTTGTTCCTTGACCTCTGCCACTTAAGATCCAGACTGAATCTGAATCCTTCTTCTCAGCCTAGTTCCAAAGGCTGATTTCTTGGATGGAGCCCTCTCTCTCCAACTTCTTAGATCTGCACTTGAACTGCAAGATCTTCTTTTGTTGATTCTCTTTGTATTACTTCAATAATTACTTCAACAACTCTTAACCACTTTCAACAACTTTGAACAACTTTTCAACAACGGTTTCTGTAAACTGTAGGTGCCTATTTATAGGCTTTCTTCATGGTAACCGGCTGGACCGGTCCATAACTGACTTCTGATATCTCTGACAGGTGCTGTAGACCGGCTGGAACGGCATCTGTCAAATCATCCAGTCACTTCTTGAAAATCTCTAACTGTCTGTAAGTGTCGAGACTTTCTGTCTTTAAGTGTCGACACTTATAGTCCAAGTGTCGACACATGTTGTGTAAGTGTCGACACAAGTCTACAAGGTGTCGACACAACTCCTTGTATGTCTCGACACAGATTCTTCTGCATGTGTCGACACTGAAATTGAGTGTCGACACAAGTACTTGTTCTTCTAGCTTTTGCTGAATTCTTCTATGTGTCGACACATCTCCTTTGTGTCGACACATCTCCTTTGTGTCGACACATCTTCTTGTGTTGAATCTGTCAAGTGTCGACACTGCTTCTTGGTGTCGACACATAGTCTTCTATGTTGAATCTTGCTGAGTGTCGACACAGCTCCTTGTGTCGACACACCTTCTTGTTGTTGAGACTTCAGCTGAGTGTCGACACATTCCCATAGTGTCGACACTTGTACTTAGAATAATTTGTTGTTCTTTCTGTTCTTTGCTAAGTGTCGACACAGCTCCATGTGTCGACACTTTCTTCCAGTGTTGAGTCTTCAGCTGTGTGTCGACACATTGTTCTGGGTGTCGACACATACTTCAAATGTTGACTCTTCTGTTGAGTGTCGAACATTGTGTTGAGTGTCGACACATGCTTCAAGTGCTGACTCTTCTGCATAGTGTCGACACATTGTGTTGAGTGTCGACACTTGTACTTAGACTCTGCAGACTTTTGCTGAGTGTCGATACAGCTCCAAGTGTCGACACTTTCTGATGTAGACACAGCTTCACTGGGTGTCGACACACCTCCTTGTGTCGACACTTTCTGTCTGCACTTTTCTTCACTGAGTGTCGACACAGCTCCAAGTGTCGACACTTTCTGTCTGGTGTCGACTCTGCATCCCAGGTGTCGACACAATGACTCCAAGTGTCGACACTGCTTGTCTGGGTGTCGACACAAGCTTTCTTAAGTGTCGACACTTTCCCTCTGGGTGTCGACACATGGACTTAGAAACTTTTTGCTTCAGTCCAGTGATTTCTTAACCTGCACAAGTAACTCAAACATACATCAAATACATTATGATGTATATCATTGAGTTGGGTGAGGCTTCTTCAAATCAGGTACATTTGACCAATGTACCCAACACTTTCACCTTTCTTCTTCGCTCTCAGCGCAAGCGTCATCACCTCACTGATGACCCTCCTCCTCGTAACTCTCCTGAGTTTGATGACTGGGATGCGAGTGATGCTCTTGTCCGCACTTGGCTGGCCAACAACCTCTCTGATGAGTGCCTTCCCGTCATTCGCCATGATGAGACGGTCAAGGACGCCTGGCTTCACCTCGCTGCTCTCTATTCGAAGGGGGGACAGACGTCCCGCATTTATACTCTCTATGCGGACCTCTTCGCCAGCCCTTCCATGTCTCCTGCTGCGGCTTATCAGCAGGTTCAGGCTCTTGGTGCTGAAATCCTCCAGAATCGCCCCTTCTCCGCGGACTTGGCCGAACAGCACAAACACTTCCAGGAACTCCTGGTTGTTTGTTATCTTCTCCGTCTTCCCGATTCCTATGATATGATCCGCCAGCAGATCCTGGGTGAGGCAGAATCTCCTACTTTGGATGTCACCGCAGCTCGCATTGCCGCTGTTACTTCGCTGCTCCAACGGCCTCTGTTGGCCTCCCCCCTTCCCAGGACTCCTTTGCTCACCAAGCTCAGAAGGGGGGACCTAGTGGCCGCGGCCACTCCAGAGGACGGGGTTCGTCCCGGTTCCTCTGCTCTCACTGTGGTCGTACTGGCCATTCTATTGACCGCTGCTGGCAGAAACATCCTCATCTTCGCCCTTCCGGTGATGCTCCTTCTTCGGCCTCCGCCTCTTCTCGGTCGTCTGCCTCTGTGGCCACGACGTCAGGTAGTGCCTACGTCGTTACCCAAGGTAAATGGTTGATTGACTCCGGTGCTACAAATCATATGACTGGCAAATCTCATTGCTTCTCCCGTCTTGAGACACATGACCGCTTACCCCCGGTTCGTGTGGCGGATGGTTCACCGTCCCCGGTTCATGGGACGGGCATGGTTCAACTCACCCCATCGCTTTGCTTGGAGGACACTCTCTATGTCCCGAAGTTCCCGTGCAATTTATTATCTGTTACTACTTTATGCCGGCAACTTCAGTGCTCCGTCTTATTCACTCCCACTACTTGTTCTTTTCAGGACCCGAGGACCCAGCAGACGATTGCTACTGGGACTGAGAGCGGCGGCCTCTACTTCCTCGACGATGTTTCCGCTCTGTCCGCCTACTCCTCCTCTACAGATCTCCTTCAATGGCATCTTCGCCTTGGACATCCTCCTCCTCGGATTCTTCGACAGCTTCTGCCCCACTTACCTCCTACCAGTTCTCCGCTCAACTATGATGCGTGTCAGCTTGGCAAACATCATCGCTCCTTCTTCCCACTGAAGCACGGCCATGGCTCCTCTCGCCCGTTTGATCTTATTCATTCTGATGTCTGGGGTCCGGCTCCTACCCTCACTGTTGGTCGGGGTAGTTCCTATTTTGTCACTTTTATAGATGATTTTTCACGATGTACCTGTGTGTATCTATTAAAAGATCGCTCTGACTCTTTTCTGTTTGGCAATCATTTTATTTTATGATTCAGAATCAGTTTGACATTTCTATTAAAGTTTTACGTTCTGATAATGCCAAGGAATATCTTAATCATGAGTTCTCCTCTTTCTTTCACCAACATGGTCTTCTTCATCAAACTACTTGTGTTTACACCTCCCAGCAGAATGGGGTGGCGGAGCGTAAAAACCGTCACCTGCTTGATGTGGCTCGTACTCTTATGACGCAGATGCACGTACCTCGCTCCTACTGGGGCTACGCTGTGCTCCTCGCCTGCTATCTCATCAATCGCTTTCCCTCCACAGTTCTCCACGGCCAGACCCCCTTCTCCATTCTCTACCCCCACAAGGAACCTTTTCCTCTCCCTCTCCGTGTCTTTGGTTGTACGGCCTTTGTTCACGCTCCCTCCGCTACCCGCGACAAGCTTTCCCCCCGTTCCACCAAGTGTGTCTTTTTGGGGTACTCTACCACTCAAAAAGGCTATTGCTGTTTTGACCCCCTTCTACGCAAGCAATTTGTCTCCGCGGATGTGACATTTTTCGAGAATGCTTCCTACTTCTCTCCTACCTCCTCTCCTCCTTCTGATCTCTCCGTTCCCTCCACGCCTCCCGACGTCTCCCCACCTCCGTCTCCTCCTCCACCGTCTCCTTCCCTGTCCGTCTCCCCACCCACCCCTCCTCCCTCCTCTCCGACGCCGTCTCTCTCTAGTCCCGGGCCAGCCTTCTCCGCCACGGACGCTCCGGTCGCTGACGCACCCGTCGACCTGGATCTTCCCATTGCTCTTCGCAAAGGGGTGCGGGCGTGTACTCAACACCCGCTTGCGGTAGTTGTTTCCTATGATCGACTTTCTCCTTCTCGCAGGTGTTTTGCCTTGGCTATCTCCGCTACTTCTACTCCCCGCACCTACCAGGAGGCTCTTGCTCTCCCTCATTGGAAGTCTGCCATGGATGAAGAGATGGCTACTCTTACTGAAAGGGGTACCTGGACCCTTATTCCTCCTCCCGTGGACACTGATGTGGTTGGCTGTCGCTGGGTCTTCGTTGTGAAATTTCGCCCCGACGGCACTGTGGATCGCTACAAGGCCCGGCTGGTGGCCAAAGGCTTCACTCAGACTTACAGCATTGATTACTTTGACACTTTTTCTCCGGTTGCTCGCCTCAGCACCATCCGGGTTCTTCTCTCTGTGGCTGTTAACCGGGATTGGGCTATTTCCCAGCTTGATGTGAAGAATGTCTTTCTCTATGACGATCTTCAGGAGGACGTCTACATGGAGCAACCTCCTGGGTATGTTGCTCAGGGGGAGACACGCGTATGCCATTTGAAGAAGGCCATTTATGGCCTAAAGCAGAGCCCTCGGGCGTGGTTCGACAAATTCAGTGGCATTGTGGCTACCATCGGCTTTACAAGGAGTTCGGCCGATCACTCCTTATTCATTTGCAAAACAGCCTCGGGACTGGTGGTTTTGGCAGTATATGTGGATGATATTCTTCTTACTGGCGATGACCGAGATGGGGTGGACTTGACGAAGAAGCACCTCCGTCAACACTTGGTCACGAAGGATATGGGCTCCCCGAAATACTTTTTGGGGATAGAAATCTCTCGGAAACTTGACTCGTTGGTTCTCTCCCAACGGAAGTATGCCCTTGATCTTCTACAAGAAGCAGGATTGATAGGTGCTAAACCGGCTCGGTTTCCCATGGCTATTGGAGAAGACAAAACGTGGACGAATGACTCGCCTCTTCTATCTGATGTCACAAGGTACAAACGTTTGATAGGCAAACTCATCTATCTCACGGTGACTAGACCCGACATCGCCTATGTTTTAGGCAAGGTCAGTCAGTTTATGCAAGCTCCCAGGGAGTGTCATCTTCAGTCTGCCCTGAAGATTTTAGACTATATCAAAGCAGCACCAGGCAAAGGGCTAATCTTTCAGAAGAATGGTCATCTGAGGGTTGAGGCCTACTCAGATTCAAGTTACGCGGATGACAAAGGCGATCGTAAATCCACATCAGGTTTTTGTACCTTTGTTGGAGGAAATCTTGTGAGTTGGAAGAGCAAGAAAGTCTGTTGTCTCCAGATCCAGTGCAGAAGCCGAATACCGGAGTATGACGTCAACCACGTGTGAGTTAAAGTGGTTGCGGGCTCTCATGCTTGACCTAGGGGAGGTCTATGACTATCCTCTTCCTATGTTCTGTGACAACAAGGCCGCCATATACATATCCAGAAATCTGGTCTTCCATGAGAGAACAAAGCATATAGAGGTTGACTGCCACTTCATTCGGGAAGAGATTTTGAAGAAACAGATCTGTACATCGTTTGTCACCTCTGACAAAGAATTGACAGATATCTTCACAAAGCCGGTCTCTACTTCCTTCTTCCACATTTGTGACAAGCTGGGCATGATTGATATCTATGCTCCAGCTTAAGAGGGAGTGTTGAAGTATTAGACCGGGCGGCCTTGCGGTCTTGTCCAGCGGTTTGTTGACCGAGCGGTCTGGCGGTCTCACTCAGAAGCCTGGAGACCGGACGGTATATCGGTCTCCAATTGCGGCCTGTCTTATCCTGTCGAGCGGTTATCTCATTTGTCTAACCGCGCGGCCTATGCGGTCTCCTTTATTTCTAGCCGCTCAGTACTATACATGTTTAGTCCCACATTGTTTGTTTGTACTCTCTCATATCTCCTCCATTCTATAAAAAGGAGGTCATACCTTTGTAAATGATATCTTTTTTGGATAATAAAATTTCAATTATTCAAAATTCTATCCGTTTGTTCTTGCATGTTCGCTACTATTTACATTCTGCATCGTGATACAAAGAAGACGGGTCCATTGGGAAGTAGTGACAACCTTCTCTACCCCGGACGTAGTTGAGGACCGAGCTTAGACGCGGATTGACAACCCGGTGATTCCTTCCGCGACCCCTCGACGAGCATTCGGATTCAGTCGATCTCTTGACTTGTTCTTACTTTCTTGTTGAATATGTGTGTTTAAATCTATTTATGTTGATGATGTGCACTTTAGTTGTAAGCATTATTTATTTCATGTCTATGTGAACTTGTTTTGTTTTACCGCTTTAGTTGCTTGAGTAGCGCCTGCATTTCCATCCGCCACCAGATTCGGTTCTGCCGCTCTAACGATTGCTAGAGGTGTGTGTAGCGAAGAGGTGCTCTCGAATCTCATTCCGTCGTTCTCACCACCTCATCTACAAGCCTACTCATCCATCCGCTTAGCGATTCGGTGCATAGCGGCCCCTGTAGTCTTCCATCCCGCCTGGCGAAGCTTCGCATAGCGGCGTTGCATAGGAGTAGTTTATTAGAGTTTTACTTTCTTTTTCCGCAACAATCAAAACCCCCTTCGTTAACTCCGACCTAAGGACTTCAATCTCAAGCCTCTTCAAAATTAACTCCACCTTATTGAGTTCCTTGAGAGATCGATACTTGGGGACATTCGTCCTTTTTATATTACTTGTGCGACCGGTACACTTGTCGTTTGATGCATCAAGTTTTTGGCGCCTTTTTCGGGGAACACAGTCGTGTGAGTTTTTGGAGAGGGAGATAGGAGATAGAAGCCCTTTTCCATTTGTACATTGCATGTTTCTTCTTTGCTTTACTTTTTAGAATTTGTTGCTTATTTTTCTTTGTATCCCTTTTCTGATTTTGGGTAGAAAGCGGGTCCGTGCTATTTTTATTCTAGTGTGTAGCACCCTTTTGGTAAATATTTTTGTTCGCGATGTATTCCATAGCTGAGTGTCGTCTCTATGACACTTTGCGTCGATACATCGACGTCATGACTGTTTTAAATGTCGAGCATTGTATTCGATGTTTGTTATGTTAAGGTATAGGCCATATGGTGAAGGATTGCCCTCGCTTGTGCGAGCCTTCTCCCTCTGAGGGCATGTGCGCAGCAACCTCCCGTTCGCGGAAGACTATTGTGGATAGGCCTTCCGGGGTGTTGTCTGGCCCTGTTAGAAACCAGGCCGGGGGTCCCACACGGGTAAAGGCCCGGCCCTGGTCGACTGCAGACTAACACATCCCCAACCAAATCTCCGTGCAAGGCTCCGAATTAACACACAGGAATATTGAACGGCAGGTTGTTGAGAGCTGGTCTCGACCCCAACACCTCCTTTATCAAACCCTTATTCAGGGACCAGATACCCAACTGTGCTTTTAAGGGTTTGATAAAGGAGGTGTTGGGGTCAAGACCAGCTCTCAACAACCTGCTGTGCAATATTCCCGTGTGTTAATTCGGAGCCTTGCACGGAGATTTGGTTGGGGATGTGTTAGTCTGCAGTCGGCCAGGGCCGGGCCTTTACCCGTATGGGACCCCTGGCCTGGTTTCTAACAAAAGATGACCATCTTCTGTTAGAAACCGGTCATCTTTTGTTAGAAACCGGGCCGAGGTAGACAACAACACCCAATGGTCCATGGCCGACTGCAGTCGAATGACAAACAAGCATCCCCAACCAAATCTTCTGGGGTCCCACATATCGGGTAAAGGCCGGGTAGGTTGTTGAGGCCAGGGGCTTGATCCCGGGACCTCCTTTATAAGAGGCGCCTTAGCCAACCTCTCATACACAACTGCAGTGTAGTATAAGAGGCGCCTTAGCCAACCTCTCATACACAACTGCAGTGCACTGCACTGCAGTTGTGTATGAGAGGTTGGCTAAGGCGCCTCTTATAAAAGAGGTCCCGAGATCAAGCCCCGGGCCTCAACAACCTACCCCGCCTTTACCCGATATGTGAGACCCCGGAAGATTTGGTTGGGGATGCTTGTTTGCCATTCGACTGCAGTTGGCCATGGACCGGTGGGTGCTGTTGTCTACCTCGGCTTGGTTTCTAACAGGCCCATACACTGACATCACTCATCTGGCCCGTTCTTTACCCGTTGAGATTACCGAAGAATCTCTCGCTGCATACAGATCCTTCATGGGTCCCTCGCTCCCTTTTTACGAGCTTCCCTTAAGTAATGATGATCACTCTGGTGTTGTCCAGCAAAAAGAGGATTAGGAATCTATGAGCGCTCCTGTATGGTACGTAGAGATTGTTCCCGTCGACAGGGTGGTGTCTGCGAATGATTTTGCGATGGGGCCTGCTCATTCTATGCCTGATTTTGAGAGCAGTTTTTCCCCTCCGCAATTTTTGCCTGATCGTGCTACTCCCTTTTCTTGTGAGTCGGTTGATGATGTTGTAATCATGGATGATTCAGCACACGAGGCTACGCCAAAGTGGGATGATGACTCTACTATCTTCGACGGAGAAGGTGGATCTTCGGAACACTTTTACGCACCCCGGTGGGATGAGGAATGTTCCCTTTCCAATGCGGAGTTTTGCACCTCCTTATTGGGTGAGGCGATTCCTCTTACCACCGCGGACCTCGAGTTCTCAGATTCCCCCCTTTACGACTCATATGACACTGACGATGATCTATGCTTGGATCCTGCTGGGAGTGAGACCGGGACCACTCCCCCTATTTTTGATTATTTTAGTTCTTCATCTCCTTTATTTCTTGATCTACTTTCTGTATCTGAGCCTGTGCGGGTTGAGTCTTCGCAGGTGCTTCAGGAGGAATTGGAGCTGTCAGCTCGAGTCATGGATGATAGTATCCTTTTTCGCGAGGAGGTTGATTCCTCCTCCGTTGAGGAAGCTCCATTCATTGCTTTATCCTCCTACCGTCTCCCCGTAGACGATACCTTACTGGGCAAGGATTTATTTTGTAGTGAGATGAGCAAGGACCAGTGCTCCTCCTCTTCTTACTTCCTATTTACTTTACCTGTGTTGGGTAGGTATTATTATTTAGGTAGAGGGGTAACTGCTTTATCGTCGTATCGGTACTTGCCACCGCAACGGAGATTAGGCCAATTACCGGTGCATTTTTCATTTCATAGGCCCATTAGCTAGGACTTTTTGTCTTTCGAATAAGTCGTGCTGGGATGACAATAACCCCAGTACTTATGCAGGAGTAGCACTTGTTAGTTAATTTTTACTGTTCTAAAAAATTTTTTTTGTGTGTTCTATAGTTTAGATTTAATTTGATATTGTCGTTGTATATACAATTTTTTTGCTGGAGCTATTTTGTAGGGTGCTTTTCCCTTGTGCGGCGGAGGAGTATATTTGTTGCAGGTTTGGCTTCATGCTTTATTGCGAGCTTCTGGTATGCTCATTTGCTGAGCATGAGATAACCTCTCCCCCAACTCTTTTTTTTCCTTGTTTTTATTGCAAATCTTTTGATAGGTTGCGTAGATTAAGTCTGGTGGGGGAGAGTTATGCGGGTTACCTGTGCACATGCACTACTATCGCTTTCATACCAAAAACACATTTTTGTTTTTTGTTTTCTTGATATCTTGCCCGCATCGTGCACCTACACCCACATGAGCGCGATCTTAATCACACAAGCGGCTCGAGTCAAATTTATTTCTTTTGTGTCAACTTTAAAATAGTGGTGCTGACTTAGGATTTTAGGATAGAGTAGTGTGAAACTCGTACAGTGCTCCTAATCGAGTACTCATGGTGTGTAGAAATAGTATAGATTTAATTTTTCTTTATGCTCGTAGATTTATACCTTTTTTGCATTTGTAAATATTATTATACTACTTAAAAGTGTTGAATCTAGAGTAATCAAACGTTAGTGTAGGAATGTGTGTAGTCATCATTAGCCTCGTATTGCTCGAGTCAGGAGGAAGGATCATTTTTCTCGGTGGCTAAGAGCTTGCCCCAAGCTACTCTCGAAGCATTGGTGCATGCTTAGTTAAGCGTGAGCGTGATGTAGGCCGTCTTTTTGGCCCGGTTGAGCTTTATACCATTCCTAACGTCTTATCCTCGCTAGCCCCGTTGTGTGCACCCTTCTTTTGATTCAGTTCCACCATTATTTCACCAAAGCCTCATAGCCGATCCTAGTCGCACACCCAAGTTGAGCTTTAGTATTTTACATTTTCATTTTGGGGTGTTGATGTGGATATATTCCTTGTGAATATGTGAATGTGCTCCAGAGTTTTTATTTGCTGAAATTGTTAAAATAAAAGGATGATTTGAAAATATATATATATATATATATATAAAATTAATTGTGAAAAAGAAAAGTGAAAAGAAAATGTGTAATTGGAAATTCTATTTGAGATTTTGTGGCTGTAGGCGGTGCACACGCCCGTGTTTTCAAGTTTAAGTTTGGTGGCGTGGTGCACCTGCATGTATTGTTGGCGAGAGGATATCTTTTTGTTGAGCTCATTTGGGTTAGGTGTGTAGCCTTCTTTTTTATCTTTGTTTACCTCACCGAAATCCAAGCCCCATTTCTACCCTAAAGTCCTACAGATTCACGCTTGAGTCAAACTAGCGTCGTGGAGAGAGTGTGAACGGGCAAGCGTATGGTCCCCGACATTTATGGATTTCTTTGGAGGTGATCCTGAGCCCCGGTCTTTGGCAATGCTCACCTGAGTGGCCAACCTACTTTCTTCCTACGTATGATCGAACGATTCTCCAGCATTCTAATTTTGAGTAGATACAATATTTATTTACGTATGTCGAATAGTATAAACTTAGTAGTATAATTAAAATGTTTATTTATTATATTTTCTATGCCCATGATGTATTTGATTTCTCACGATACTTTATTTGTAAATTACTAACCCAGCTAATTATTTTCTAGTCCACGGAGTGATGATTTGCTCGGGACGAGCAAATGTTTAAGTCTGGTGGTGTGATGAGTCTGATTTATATAGGGTTTTTCGGACTCATCTAGGCCTGTTTTCTCACTCGTGCACTGCATTTCAACCGAAAATCAGTTATATTTGCTTCGATCGTTCAATGACCTCACTGTGCACCGCTTTGGCCAGAGGGTGTGCAATTGTGCATTCTGTTGTCGGGGGTAAGCACATGGTGCTCCCCATATATCTTTCCGGCTATTCTTTGCTGTATATTTGGTGCTGGGAGCTTTTGCTCCAGCTTTGGTTTTGTTGTGTGGGTAGTGCGTTTTCCCCAAGGCAGGAATTCTAATTTGTGGAAAACGCACGGTCGTGCAATTCCTTCACGCACGATTTGTGCCTGATCTTGCATTCTGTTGAGCAGGAGAATCGTCGAGTGGAGCTCGACGAATTTTGTCAAGCTGAGCTCGACGATCTTCACACACGGTTAACGCACGGTTTATTCGGTACTGTGCGCAAAGGAAACACACTGTTTTCCTGTGGCTGCCTTGATTTATTGTGCTCTGTGATTAATCGTGTGAATTGCTCATGCACTGGCAGAAGTGCACGTGAGCGAGTAAAACGCACAGTTCCACCTGCTTCCCGGAAATTTCTGCTTTCTGTTGTTACCCGTGCATTTTCCTTCACGCACGGGCGGAAGTGCCCGTGCGCGAGTAAAACACACGAGGCAACGCATCTTCATCCGTAAGCTTGGCCCGGAAGTTAATAACACACAGTTAATACACGGCCGTGTGCTAAACCGTGCGTGCCTATTTTTCTGACCTGCTTTTATTCAAGTGCAAATTTCCCACCATTTTAGAAGGACCGGAGATTTTTTTTCCGCAATTCCTCCCGCCGTTTTAGGGCAAAGCTCCACCCTTCCACCTCGACCTTTCATCCTCCACCATGGAGAGAAGCCTCGATCATGCTCGCGAAGCCTACATCTTGCCTACACTTGCTCTCGGTCACCTCCTTCATCTTTTAAGCTCCAATTCAAGTTTCACGCCATAACCAACAAGCAAAGGGAAGCTTGCAACCTTCTTTTGCATCATGACACGAAGAAGACGGGTCCATTGGAAGGTAGTGACAGCCTTCTCTACCCCGGACGCAGTTGAGGACTGAGCTTGGATGCGGATTGAAAATCCGGCGATTCCTTCCGCGACCCCTCGACGAGCCTTCAGATTCGGTTAATCTCTTGACTTGTTCTTGCTTTCTTGTTGAATATGTGTGTTTAAATCTGTTTATGTTGATGATGTGCACTTTAATTGTGAACATTATTTGTTTCATGTCTATGTGAAATTGTTTTGTTTTACCGCTTTAGTTGCTTGAGTAGCGCCCGCATTTCCATCCGCCACCACATCCAGTTCTGCCGCTCTAGCGATTGCTAGAGGTGTGCATAGCGAAGACGTGCTCTTGACCCTCATTCCGCCGTTCTCACCACCTCATTCGCAAGCCTACTCATCCATCCGCCCAACGATTCGGTGCATAGCGGCCCGTGTAGTCTTCCATCCCGCCTGGCGAAGCATCGCATAGCGGCGTTGCATAGGAATAGTTTATTAGTGTTTTACTTTCTTTTTCCGCAACAATCAAAACCCCCTTTGTTAACTCTGACCTAAGGACTTCAATCTCAAGTCCTCCTTAAAATTAACTCCACCTTATTGAGTTCCTTGAGAGATCGATACTTGGGGACATGCGCCCATTTTATATTACTTGTGCGACCGGTACACTTGCCGTTCAACGCATCAATATCTGCTCAGTCAAGGAAGAAGTAGACACAGAGTTCTTGCTCTGGTGCCAAATCAAATCACCTTTTATTCCTTCTGTATAGATTTTTTGTGAGTCTGAAGTTGTAAGCCTGTGTTATAAAGACTATGGTCTCTGTGACCTGTTGTTTGGCTTAGTGCCGAGTGAAAGGTCTTTGTGACCCATGGTTTGGCTTAGTGCCTAAGTGGTAGGTTTGTGTGACCTGTGAGGTCCTGTGGGATCTGTGCTGTAAGCTCTTAAGGAGCTAAGTTTTGGTGGGAGAGCCTAATCTAACACACTGTTAGAAAAGCATAGAGGGACAGTGGATGTACCCAAGATTGGGGAACCACTATAAAATTGATGTGTCATATATGATTGTTCTTGATACCTAAAACTAACCTAATCACTAAGCACAGAAATCAACTAACAAGTAAGAAGATTGAAATAGAGATAAAAACCTATTCACCCCTCCTCTAGGTATTTAGCTAGCCTTGAAAACAAGATTTTCAAGTGGTATCAGAGGAATGTTACTCTTTAAAGGCATAACAGTCTGAGTAGATCTCCAAGGTTAGCTAGAAGCCTGTATCTATGGGTTCAGAAATGAGTAATAATGAGCTGGGTGTTGTGAGGCTTCCAATCTGTAGGAAGAAAGACTTTGGCATCTGGAAAGCAAGGGTCAGTGGTGTTGAAGAGGGACCATTCATCCCAATGAAAGTCTCTGCACTGGATGCAAATATCCAGACACCCAAGACATATGATGAGATGACTAAGGATGAGTTGGCTCTGGCCTCAATAGACATGAGAGAAAAAAATATAATTATGAGTGGTGTTGATGACTCTACACTTCAGAATATGATCCATTGCACAACAGTAAAGGAAATGTGGGATACACTTGTGGTCTACACGGAGGAGACAGATGAAGTTCGAGATGATAGGAAGTCCATGCTCAACCAAGAGTATGAGGCTTTCAGGCAATCCAAGGGGGACAACATAACCACCAATTATGAAAAGTTTTTTGGGATTGTGAATGAATTGAAGACTTATGGAATGGTATTCAGTCACTATGAACTGAATGACAAGTTTCTTAGATCTCTCACTAGAGAGTGAGACACAAAGATCTGTGCTATCAAAGAAGTGGCAAAGCTGGGTGACACCGCTCCTTACACCCTCTTTGTGAAGATGCTATCATATGAGATGTAGCTGGCTACTAGGAAAGAAGAGGAGAACCACAACAAGTCTCAGGCAAGAGACAAGGTTGTAGCATTCAAAGCTGAAGGCTCCAACAAAAGCAGAAGAAAGTCTCCCTCTCCACCAAGGAGAGATGCTGAATCTGATTCTGGAAGATCAGAGAAAAGCACATCAGACTGTCATTGGTCTGATGAAGATTTTGCTGCCTTCTCCAGGCAATTTCAGAAGTTCATGAAGAAGAAGCACTGGAGAGGTCGGCCTTCCTCCTCCTCTCATCCCAAGGATGACTACTACATGGGTAGGATGAAATCCTCTAAGGAGGACAAGTATGGTTCCAAAAATAGTAAACATGTTTCATCTAACATGACTTATTATCATTGAAGAAAGCATGAGCATGTAATAGCCGACTACCCAGTTAAAAGAAGGGAACATGGTGAGAAAAAGGACCACCAGCATAAAGGAAAGAAGGAGAAATCCCTCATTGCTAAGAAGCAAAGAAGCTGGATTGACACCTCCTCATCATAGTCAGAAGAAGAAGAAGCCTACATAGGGCTGTAATCTACTGAAGATGGAGATGTAGAAGCAGACTGCATTAAAAGGCTGGCTGCTATAGAAGAAGAAGCTGAGAAGGTTCTTCCTGCTGCTAGAATTGAAGTGAGGGCCCCTCTATCACAGTCTGATGGTGATCCAGAGGTGGATTATGAAGAAGACAACTGCTGCATTGGGCTAATGGCTAGATCTGATGAAGAAATCAACAAGGATCAGCCTGGTCCAAGCAAGGTAATCTCTGTTACTAGCTCTTCTGGATCAGATTATGAATCAATTTCAGATTCTTGTGCCTCTGCATCAAATGATGATGATGGCTCAGAATTTGAAGGAGACATCAATTAATTGATCGACAACTATGGTGCACTCTTGCAGGCTCTAAATAAAAGCAAGATCCTAGCCAAACAATAGACTCAGAAAATTGCTTCTCTACAGCTTGCTGCTTTAGAATCAACAAAACTGCTGGATCTGAAGATGCAAGAATTCAGAAAACTGAAGAATGTCACAATCATTCAGATGAGCATCATAACCTTCAAGAATAACCATATCAGGAATCTTGAAGGAAAGCTCCAAAAAGAGAGGGAACTAGTGGCTAGCTACTTCAAGCCTAGCACAGTGATGCCCTTGATAGACCCCTTCTCCTCCCAAAAGGGAAAGAAAGGTTTGGGTTTCAAGGGAAGGACAAGAGCTGTCAATCCCAAGGGAAAGGTTAAAGCTCAAGTGCAACCACTAGCCTCTAAGTCTCCTGTTAAATTTTATAAAGTGCAACTACCTTCTAACAGACATGACCATGAGAGTATTTATGGTCACTGGAATAATGCTAGACCCTCTTGTGTGAACAAAGATGTTCCATAATATGGAGGTAGATACAACAAGGGTGCAAGTGCATTTAAGGCTGCCTATGAGGAAATACAAATGACCCATTATGGACCATTTGTGTTTGGTGCAACAACCCCTTCAGTTAAGGGTAAAGCTGCTGAATGTTCTCCAGATCTTCCAGCCCACTCTAAGACAAAGGGCAAGGATGTCAGTAGAACAGACCTAGGCATCTCTGAGGCCATCAAGAGTATGTTTTCTGAAAATGAAGCAGCTGCTAGAAGGGCTCAAGATATCACAAGAACTTCTACTGCCAGACCCGCCACTTGTCAGACTGTGGATTGGAAACTAAAGAACATGACTGCTGCTACCCCTTCTAGACCAAGAGCTACTGTTAACACAGCCACTAGACCTGCTCGGAAAAGAAGGTATAACATCCATGAATGTTGGTGCTGTGGTAAGGTAGACCACTTTGTTGTTGATTGCTGACACAAGCATAGTATACATAGAACCAATGTTAGCTTGCCTGTCAGAAAAGCTGCAGGCAGGCATAGTCATTTTCAGTCTAACCTGCACCAAGGACCCAATAAAAATTGGGGTCATAAGGTTAATTGATTTGTGTTTTGCAGGTTATTCCAAGTGCCCATACACCTATATGGTACTTGGACAGTGGATGTTTCAGGCACATGACTGGAACAAGGAGCATGATGAAGGATTATGCTTCAGTAAGGAATGAACCAAAGGTTATCTTTGGTGGGTCAGAAAAAGGGATGACTAGAGGTTATGGTAAGATCTCTAATGACATAGTCACTATCACTAGAGTAGCCTATGTGGAAGGGTCACAACACAATCTGATAAGAATCAGCCAACTCCGTGATCTTGGCTATGACATAGTATTCCACAAGGATGAGTGCCAAATTAGGAGGTTAAGTGACCAAGAGGTCATCTTAACAGACACTAGGAGTGGAAAAGTTTATGGTTTAGATTTCCTATGCTTAAGCAAAGACTCACCTGCATGCCTAGTTATATATGAGAAATCCTCTTCCCGATTCCAGTGGCACAAGAGGCTAACCCATCTAAATTATAGGACCATAGGCAAGTTGTTCAGCAATGAGATTGTTAGGAATGATCCTAATTAAGTCTATATGCACTAAGGAGGGTATCTGCTCTGCATGCCAGAAAGGCAAACAGACTAAGACCTCCTTCAAGAACATTGACACCAAAGACTCAGAGAGGTGCTTATACCTCATGCATATGGATCTGTTTGGTCCGATGTCAATTCAAAGTCTTGGTAGGAAAGTCTACACCCTTGTGGTTGTTGATGACTTTTCGAGATTTGCCTGTGTGTTTTTTCTAAGGAAGAAATCTGAAACCCCTGATGTATTTCAGACATTTATCAAGCAAATTCAGAATGAATTCAACAACACTGTGGTCAAAATCAGAAGTGACCATGAGACTGAGTTTCAGTCTGAGTGCATGAGAAGGTTCTATGAAGAGCAAGGAATTCATCAAGAATTCTCCTCTCCTAGAACACCCCAACAAAATGGAATTGCTGGGAGGAAATATAGGACTCTCATAGAGGCTGGTAGAACCTTGTTAAGTGACTCATCCCTCCCAGAATACTTCTGGGTTGAGGTAGTTAACACTGCATGCTATGTCCTTAATAGGGCTTCTATCACCAAGATCCACAAGAAGACTCTCTATGAGATCTTGAAGGGCAGAAAACCAAACATGAGCTATTTCAGGATCTTTGGTTGCAAATGCTATGTGCTCAACAATGAAAAAGTTCATTTAACTAAGTTTGTTGTCAAGTCCCATGAAGGGATCTTTGTTGGGTACAACACTCATAGTAAGGCATATAGAATATACAATTTAACTAGCCAAGTTGTCGAAGAGTTAATGCATGTTGTTTTTGATGAATCCAACATGGTTAACTGTGAGCTACCTAGATCCTCCTCTTATAGTATTGCAAGTACAAAGCAGATAATGGACAAGATGACCATCAAGGAAGCTACCTCCACAGTCCAAGATAATGATGATGGATTGTCCATTCCAAGAGAAGGGCAAGACATGCCTGAAGAAATTGAAGATCAGCTAGCTGAAAACCCTGAAGATCAGCAAGTTGTTGTTAGATTGCCTCCAGCTACCAGTCATCTAAGAGACCATATATCACACCAAATCATTGGTAATGCAAATCATGGAGTCTACACCAGAAGCAGGAGCATGAATACAGCTCTCTACTCAAGCTTTCTGTCTCAAGAAGAGCCCAAGAAGTTTGAAGAATCAATCAAGGACCAGTTCTGAATTGGAGCAATGCAAGAAGAACTGGACCAATTTAAGAGATGTAAGGTCTGGAAGTTGGTTACCAGACCACAAGGACAAAATGTCATAGGGACCAAATGGATCTACATTAACGAGTTGGATAAAGATGACATTATTGTTAAGAATAAGGCTAGACTGGTGGCTAAAGGCTATATGCAAGAAGAAGACATAGACTTTGATCAGACTATTGTCCCAGTAGCCAGATTGGAAGCAATAAGGATATTTCTTGCATTTGCTGCCTATCAGAGATTCAGAGTCTACCAAATGGATGTTAAGTCAGTATTCCTGAATGAGAACCTAAAAGAGGAAGTATATGTGGATCAGCCACCAGGTTTTGTAGATCCTAACTCTCCAAATTTTATATATAAGCTTAGGAAACCTCTATATGGGCTAAAGCAATCCCTTAGGGCTTGGTATGAAATCTTGTACAACTTCCTCATTAAGAACAAATTCTCAAAGGGGAAGATAGAAAAGACCATATTCCTAAGGGAATCAAAGGGCAAGCTTATCCCAGTCTAGATATATATTGATGACATTATCTTTGGATCTACTAATGACAACATTTGAAAGAAGTTTGCTAAACTTATGCAAGAGAAGTTTGAAATGAGCAGTATGGGTGAGCTCAAGTTCTTCTTGGGACTCCAAGTAAGACAGACTGATGATGACTTGTCCATATCCCAGTCCAAGTTCACCAGGGAGCTAATCAAAAAATATGGTATGGAGAATGCCTCCACCATGAGAACTCTCATAGGGTCAAGTATGCCTATAGGCAAAGATGAGGCAGAGAAACCTGTTGATGAGTCTTTGTATAGATGGATAATTGACTACCTTCAATACCTAACTGCTAGTATGCCTGACATCATGTGTGTTATATGTATCTGTGCTAGGTATCAGGCATGCCCTAAAGAATCTTATTACTCTACTGCAAAGAGAATCTTGAGGTATCTTAAGGGCACACCAGATCTTGGACTATGGTATCCTAAAAATAGGGATTTTGATCTAACATGATTTTCAGATGCAGATTTTGCAGGCTGCAAAGAAGACAGAAAAAGTACTACTGGAACCTGCCAGTTCTTAGGAAGAAGGCTAGTATCTTGGAGCAGCAAGAAGCAAACTAGTGTGGTTATATCCACTACTGAGTTAGAGTACATATCAGCAGGCAGCAACTGTGCTCAACTACTTTGGATCCAACATCAGCTCCAGGATTACAACCTTCAGGTAAGTAGAACTCCTATATACTATAATTCTACAAGTGTTATTTTTATTGCTAGGAATCCTGTCTCTCATAGCACGACTAATCACATAGAAATTAGATACCATTTTATTAGGGAGCATATGGAGAAGGAAGACATCAGTCTTAAGTTTGTCCCCATAGACAAGCAAGTGGCTGATATTTTCATTAAGCCATTAGATGAAGCAAAGTTCAACACCCTCAAATTTGAGTTGGGTATGATGAACTTGGCCTAGATTCAGGCACTCCCTTTTGCATCTTTTTTGTGGTGCAGGTATTGTTCCTCTTGCTGGAGATAAAGACTCCGCAGTGGTATCGGTTAACTGATGCTTCTATTGAGGGGGAGTAAGTTACTCTGGGAGGGTCAGCCCCTATCTGCCTATTCTACAGAAGTCAAAAAGGGGGAGAGAAGGTCATAGCAAGGGGAGAGATGGGAAAGGGGAGAGAAGGACATATCCAGTCATCCAGAGAAGGACATGTGGCAACTGATGGACAAGGAGATGATCACTATCATGCAGCAAACCCAAGGGGAGAAAGAGCTATTCCCATATAGGGGAGAAAGTGATCAAGGCACTCAAGTAAGAACAAACACCTTGCAACAAAATAGGGGGAGTAGGCGATGCTCATCATATAGGCAGGAAATGAGGTACACTTCCTTATATCATGTCAGAATTCAATGTATATTTTGCTATATAGGTTGTGTATGTCATTGACCAAGGAAAGGAAATAATTTGGATAAAGGTTTTTGACTTCTTCAAATAGGGGGGATTGTCGGGTCCATTGTTCATAATGTCCCTTATTTGTGAGAAGTCCAACAGGTCAATGTCACACACATCAACTGTATTTGATGTGTATTTGAGGTCTTGAGTGTAGGTTAGTACATATCACATTGATTGGACAAGTTGACACAATAATTGGTTGCTGGACATAACAAAAATCTACTAAGTCCACAGTCATTGAGTGGAGCAAGCTCACTCAACGCCAGAGGTAAGGATTCAATGTTGTCTAGCTAGAAATTTGCCTAAGTCCATAGGCGTTGAGTGAGGACAGCTCACTCAACGCCATATAACAAATAGTGTTGAGTCTATCTCAGCCTAACTGATAGATAACCAAAAATTTTAACTAAGTCCACAGACATTGAGTGTAGTCTACTCACTCAATGCCATACAACAAAAACCTGTGAGTCAGGCTGAGTCAGTCAAAGCCTAGATAAATAGGCTGAAAATGTGGCTAAGTCCACATGCGTTGAGTGTGGTCTACTCACTCAACGACATACAACTTTTAGCGTTGAGTGTTGCTGTGCCTGTCAGCTCCACAGAAAAGTTGGGCAAAATTTTAACTAAGTCTACTGGCGTTGAGTGCAGCTTACTTACTCAACGGCATGACAGAAAAATCTGTCTAAGTAGCAAAGTGTTGAGTGTAGCTTACTCACTCAACGACAAGGAGCAAAAACATTGAGTGTAGCTTACTCACTCAATGCCAGATAACAGAGAAGTTCTGTTAAGCAGTTTGGCGTTGAGTGGAACTTACTCTCTCAACGCTATGGCTCAGAGAATCTGGCTAAGGCAAATAACGTTGAGTGAGGCGAACTCACTCAACGCTCTCAACGCCTTGACGCAGAAATATTTGCTAAGACAAATAACGTTGAGTGAGGCGAGCTCACTCAACGCTCTCAATGTCTTGATGCAGAAAATTTGGCTAAGTCAAAATGCGTGGATAGCTTGGCTTTCGTCGAACTGAGCCTGGAGGTCGTCGAACTGAATTTACTCTTTCGTCGAACTGAGCTTCGTCGAACTGAGCTTCGTCGAACTGAGCTTAGCTTTCATCAAACTGAGTCAGGAGTTAGCCGAACTGAATTTACTCTTTCATCGAACTGAGCTTGGCGTTCGTCGAACGGAGCTCAGCGTTCGTCGAGCTAATCACTCTCAACGCCTAGATAGATAGAATTTTATCTAAGCGTTGTGGCGTTCAGTGATGCTTACTCGCTCAATGTCTTTGCTTCTAATGTTTGAATTTTGTCCAAGTCCAGAGATGCTGAGTCATGCTGACGTCAGCAAAGTAAAAAAGTCAACCAAAATTCAAAAATTGCGGGAATGCTGCCAGAGGCACTGGCGGCCAACTGTCATCATCATCTACACTTTCCAAGAAATATTTTCATCTTTAAGTGCTGTAGCCCACACACAACAAAGAGCCGTTGAATCATCAGTAAATGGAAAGAACGTGCTGAACGGCTAAATCTCAGCCATCAATCCTGGTGGTGGGCCCACTGCTCACTTGGACGTCAGAGAATAAAAAAAGCAAATTGGCCAGAGCAAACGATCGAATCCTTGTCTAGGTTTTCTGAAAACGAAAGTGCGACCGAACTTCAATCTTCTTCCTCGCCCTTCTTGTCGAGCCTGAAGAAGCTGTTCTGCACAAAAAACTTAGCTGAGGAAAGAGATAGCTGAAGCAATCACCATCTGCAACAGCAAGTTCAGAAGCAATTCTGAGGAAGCAGATCAACAAGCTCTGCAAAGAAACGATAGTTGTTTGAAGAAAGATTCAACTGTCGACTTCATTATCTTCAACAACAAAAGCTTGTGTTGATATCTGCTCAGTCCATGAAGAAGTAGACACCGAGTTCTTACTCTGGTGTCAAATCAAATCACTTTTTATTCATGCTGTATAGATTCTTTGTGAGTCTGAAGTTGTAAGCCTGTGTTATAAAGGTTAAAGTCTTTGTGACCTGTGGTTTGGCTTAGTGCCGAGTGAAAGGTCTTTGTGACTAGTGGTTTGGCTTAGTGCCTAAGTGGTAGGTCTGTGTGACCTGTGAGGTCCTGTGGGATCTGTGTTGTAAGCACTTAAGGAGCTAAGTTTTGGTGGGAGATCCTAGTCTAACACACTGTTAGAAAGGCGCAGAGGGACAGTGGGTGTACCCAAGATTGAGGAACCACTATAAAATTTTCGTGTCATCTGTGATTGTTCTTGATTGCTAAAACTAACTTAATCACTAAGCACAGATATTAGCTAACAAGTAAGAAGATTGAAACAGAGACAACAACCTATCTCCCCCCCTCTAGGTGTTTAGCTAGCCTTGAAAACAAGACTTTCACTGCCAATCTGGAGATATTCGGGGATGCATTCAGCCAAAAATCCTGCTTCTGCAATATTCCGCATAACACTAGAAAGATCATCAAAATAGCTCAGAACTGGAAACTCAAGTGCTTAGAAGGAAGAACGACAAGTGGAAACTATCCGCTAAAATGATGTAAATCCATTCATTGATCTTACATTCCTATCACACAAAAACAAGTAAAAAAATAATCATTATTACCCTAAAAGTAGCAGCATAACAAAATGCATCAATAAAATTCTCTGATCCTTCCATCAATAAAATTTGACTCACGAGGAAAAAACGATGGAGATTTGCTCTGACTTGAGCATATCATTTTAGCCCATCGCATGTGGGATTTGCTCCCTTGAGTAAGGATTTTCTTTCATTTGAGCCGCTTTGAGGAATCGTAGCAGAGCTTGATTGTCGAAGGAAACACAAGAGGGATGAAGATGATGTGTTGAGATCGCACTCTTGAAGGGCACGATGCTGCACATTGTCAAGGAAGAATGAGAGGGCTCGTTGTTGTGCGCTATCGAGGAAGAACGAGAGAGAACTCTGACCAAAACTGAGCCTGTAGAATAGAAGGCGGAGCCGGGGAGGTAGAAAGCTTAGGCTCTGTTTGGGGGACTTATTTTCATCGGTCAAGCAGTTACGACCGCATGAACCGGGCCTTATAGAGTTAGAAGTGAAAAGAAGTCCCGGTCAAGCACGCTTTCATGTGGTCGTAACCGCTTGACCGGTGAAAAGAAGTCCCCCCAAACGGAGCCTTATAGAGTTAGAAGTGAAGTCAATGGAAGGAGAAAAGACGGACTAGAACACTGATGGGCTTAAAGGATAAAAGAAATTTTTTGACGTAAAGGAGGGTACGTGGAAACAATGAAAACCCAGAAATTAGTGGGGCCACGGTGCACGGATCTACTGTGCACTGCGGACCCCACAAATTTCTGCTTTTTCTTGCATTTCATTGATGAGAACCTTCTTCTAGGTTCGATGGGCGGACATAATTATTTTCACTAGAACACTGACAGTGAGATCACACTCTTGATGGTCTAAAAGCTAATTCATAGCTTGGAACAGTGCACCCTAGCCTGCAATAGTGCAGTTTATTAAAGGAATTTAAAAAAACCGACTTATCTACATGCCCAGGTGTGCCTCCATCTAGATCCGCTTGGTGCTTACTCTGGGAGCTTGAGTCCTTGCTTGCATTTTTTGATGTGATGGTGGTGATAAGCGTGGGTGGCGATGAATTTCTTGGCACTTTTTGTGTGGGGCTGAACTACTTGGTGGCATTGGTTTTCAGTGTCTTGAGACATTTAACAATGGATTGCAGGCAAAGTAGGTGTGACGTTTGTTGACTAGACCGAATTCCTTGGTGGCACAAGTGTTTCCTATTGGGGTTTCTGCCACTCTCTGTCGCTTATTTTGTGTGTGTGTGTGTGGGGGGGGGGGGGGGGGGGGGGGGGGGGGGGGGGTTCTCCCTTATTAGTGAATTCGAGGACGACCAGTGACATTGGGATGACTGCTAGAATCCACAACCTACTTTTAGGATTCAAACATTACGGACGACTGTTCCCGACCCGCAGTGGGTGTGTTATCTTTTTGGCGTTGACCTGTGGGGCGTGGGACACTACTGGTCTGTGGCATTTTTTATGTTGTTGCGACCATTCTTTCCATCCCTCTGGGGTAGTTCGCTGCTCTTGATGCTTGAGTGTGTCATTACTAGCCGATATTCTTAAATCACATGTATTGCATAACATATGCTTAGATCAATAGTATTCATTATTTTTAATCAATATCATTCTTGCAATCAAATTTGCACAATTATTTAAAACTAATTTTTCTATTTTATATCATTAATTAAAGAACATTTTAATATATTAACAAATTAATGATATTTATGATTTTAATATAAAATTATTAAGCAAAAAATTTATTATCAACCAATAATAAATGTTTTTTTATAAAAGTAATATTTTATAAATAAAATTATTTTATAATATTAAATATATATTACAATATATCTATTTCCATATATTAATAAGGGTCGTTAAATATTTTTGTTCGGAATAGTCTTGAACTTTAATTTAGGATATAATGGCTCAACACACTACTTATTTTTTTTTTTTGATAAAGGAAAATTTTCTTTTATGAGAATCCATATGGATAAGATCTACAACATAAGATGGCAGAGACGTTGGCATAAGAAGGGTCCGGGGGGTGTGCTGTGCGGGATTTGCACAGCACTGTGCAGTGCGGCATCGTATGGCTACGAGTGCATCAGATCTCGCGCGGAGATGCGTGTACATCTTTAAGATATGTGTGCGCGAGATCTGATGCACTCGCAGCCACACGATCCCGCACTGCACGGTGCCGCACAGCACACCCCCGGGACCCGCATAAGAACATATATGCAAGCACATACATGACACGAATAGACGAGCGGCGTCATGTCATATCTAAGATAACTAGGATGATAGATCTGCCCAAAGAGGAAGTTCACTTGCCAACGCCAAATGGTGAATTAATATTTGACAATCACCGAATACCATTCATGTTGAAACCGAAAATCGGTCTCTGTGGAGTTCACTCTTAGGAAAGGGGTGATCGCACACCTACTTCTTTCCCACAAGCAAAATGACAAAGGAAGCAAAGAGGACCAAACCCAAGGGCTCGGCGAGAAGGACCCACCACACACCCGAAAGATCTTAGAGTGCTTCCCCTCCTTAGTCAAAGGCCGAGCTAAGGCTACCTCAGAAAAGCGCTAAAAGACTAAGGAGCAAGTGAGCATGAAAGCGTGCTTTCTGAGGTGCCTCTTGGGTCTTATTTTTAGATTTCTGAAAACGGCCTGCAAATAGCCAACCTCCGCTGTTTTGAACAACTATGTGCAGCCCAGCCTGGTCTGCCAACAGCGCAACTCCGCTGTTCTAACAAGCTATTCGCACCCATGGGAGGGGCATCCAGGTAATTTTACCCCTGCGCCCCACTGGGCAGGTCTCATGGATATGGAGGTCAGCTCGCCACTACTCTTCAAGCCCAGGGGGCGGGTGCGACCTGGCTCCCGCAGCTCGCCTTTTCCGCTTAGGCGAGCGCGAGCCAGGCCACTGCGAACCGCTAATGCCTCTGCCGAGGCGGGCTGGCGGCCGGGTCGCTTGTAGAAGAGCGGGCTGGCCCGATCTCAAACTATCGTCGTGGGAGCCGCGGAAGGGGGCTCGCTGATCTGGACCCGTCGAACCCAACCCCGAATATTAGTTCGACGAATGTCGAGCCCGAACTTTGCTCGACGAATGCCGACCCAAACTCTGCTTGATGAATTCCCGACGCGAGAGAGAGAGAGAGAGTGGGGAAGGGCCAGCTCGCGCGGCTCGCCCGCGTGACTTGGGCGAGAGCGAGCTGGCCATCCGCTGCCTGCTCGCCTGCTGTTCTGGTGCGGGCAGGGTGACCTGGTCCGCTCACCTGGCCTGGCGGGCCCACTCGACGAACATGAGGTTGTACAGAATCCCCGCTCTTTCGGAGCTTGACCAAGCTCGGAAAGAATCATCCAACCCCAAGTGTTCGGTGAGTGTTGTGCTGAGCTATCATGGAATATTTTGGTGGGTCCCACTCTCTGGTTATAAATACACCACCGAGCCTTCAGGGGAATCCCTACCTCCTTTTGCCTTTCTTAGTGAACTGTCGAGGCATCATGCCTGTCAGTGAGGAAGTACGAGCCCGGCTGGCAGCCGCAAGCCAAAAGACCAGGGAATTCGAGGACGACCATTGACATTGGGATGACTGCTAGAATCCACAACCTACTTTTAGGATTCAAACATTACGGACGACTGTTCCCGACCCGCAGTGGGTGTGTTATCTTTTTGGCGTTGACCTGCGGGGCGTGGGACACTACTGGTCTGTGGCATTTTTATGTTGTTGCGACCATTCTTTCCATCCCTCTGGGGTAGTCCGCTGCTCTTGATGCTTGAGTGTGTCATTACTAGCCGATATTCTTAAATCACATGTATTGCATAACATATGCTTAGATCAATAGTATTCATTATTTTTAATCAATATCATTCTTGCAATCAAATTTGCACAATTATTTAAAACTAATTTTTCTATTTTATATCATTAATTAAAGAACATTTTAGTATATTAACAAATTAATGATATTTATGATTTTAATATAAAATTATTAAGCAAAAAATTTATTATCAACCAATAATAAATGTTTTTTTATAAAAGTAATATTTTATAAATAAAATTATTTTAGAATATTAAATATATATTACAATATATCTATTTCCATATATTAATAAGGGTCGTTAAATATTTTTGTTAGGAATAGTCTTGAACTTTAATTTAGGATATAATGGCTCAACACACTACTTATTTTTTTTTTTGATAAAGGAAAATTTTCTTTTATGAGAATCCATATGGATAAGATCTACAACATAAGATGGCAGAGACGTTGGCATAAGAAGGGTCCGGGGGTGTGCTGTGCGGGATTTGCACAGCACTGTGCAGTGCGGCATCGTATGGCTGCGAGTGCATCAGATCTCGCGCGGAGATGCGTGTACATCTTTAAGATATGTGTGCGCGAGATCTGATGCACTCGCAGCCACACGATCCCGCACTGCACGGTGCCGCACAACACACCCCCGGAACCCGCATAAGAACATATATGCAAGCACATACATGACACGAATAGACGAGCGGCGTCATGTCATATCTAAGATAACTAGGATGATAGATCTGCCCAAAGAGGAAGTTCACTTGCCAACGCCAAATGGTGAATTAATATTTGACAATCACCGAATACCATTCATGTTGAAACCGAAAACCGGTCTCTGTGGAGTTCACTCTTAGGAAAGGGGTGATCGCACACCTACTTCTTTCCCACAAGCAAAATGACAAAGGAAGCAAAGAGGACCAAACCCAAGGGCTCGGCGAGAAGGACCCACCACACACCCGAAAGATCTTAGAGTGCTTCCCCTCCTTAGTCAAAGGCCGAGCTAAGGCTACCTCAGAAAGCGCTAAAAGACTAAGGAGCAAGTGAGCATGAAAGCGTGCTTTCTGAGGTGCCTCTTGGGTCTTATTTTTAGATTTCTGAAAACGGCCTGCAAATAGCCAACCTCCGCTGTTTTGAACAACTATGTGCAGCCCAGCCTGGTCTGCCAACAACGCAACTCCGCTGTTCTAACAAGCTATTCGCACCCATGGGAGGGGCATCCAGGTAATTTTACCCATGCGCCCCACTGGGCAGGTCTCATGGATATGGAGGTCAGCTCGCCACTACTCTTCAAGCCCAGGGGGCGGGTGCGACCTGGCTCCCGCAGCTCGCCTTTTCCGCTTAGGCGAGCGCGAGCCAGGCCACTGCGAACCGCTAATGCCTCTGCCGAGGCGGGCTGGCGGCCGGGTCGCTTGTAGAAGAGCGGGCTGGCCCGATCTCAAACTATCGTCGTGGGAGCCGCGGAAGGGGGCTCGTTGATCTGGACCCGTCGAACCCAACCCCGAATATTAGTTCGACGAATGTCGAGCCCGAACTTTGCTCGACGAATGCCGACCCAAACTCTGCTTGACGAATTCCCGACGCGAGAGAGAGAGAGAGAGAGTGGGGAAGGGCCAGCTCGCGCGGCTCGCCCGCGTGACTTGGGCGAGAGCGAGCTGGCCATCCGCTGCCTGCTCGCCTGCTGTTCTGGTGCGGGCAGGGTGACCTGGTCCGCTCACCTGGCCTGGCGGGCCCACTCGGCGAACATGAGGTTGTACAGAATCCCCGCTCTTTCGGAGCTTGACCAAGCTCGGAAAGAATCATCCAACCCCAAGTGTTCGGTGAGTGTTGTGCTGAGCTATCATGGAATATTTTGGTGGGTCCCACTCTCTGGTTATAAATACACCACCGAGCCTTCAGGGGAATCCCTACCTCCTTTTGCCTTTCTTAGTGAACTGTCGAGGCATCATGCCTGTCAGTGAGGAAGTACGAGCCCGGCTGGCAGCCGCAAGCCAAAAGACCAGGGAATTCGAGGACGACCATTGACATTGGGATGACTGCTAGAATCCACAACCTACTTTTAGGATTCAAACATTACGGACGACTGTTCCCGACCCGCAGTGGGTGTGTTATCTTTTTGGCGTTGACCTGCGGGGCGTGGGACACTACTGGTCTGTGGCATTTTTTATGTTGTTGCGACCATTCTTTCCATCCCTCTGGGGTAGTCCGCTGCTCTTGATGCTTGAGTGTGTCATTACTAGCCGATATTCTTAAATCACATGTATTGCATAACATATGCTTAGATCAATAGTATTCATTATTTTTAATCAATATCATTCTTGCAATCAAATTTGCACAATTATTTAAAACTAATTTTTCTATTTTATATCATTAATTAAAGAACATTTTAGTATATTAACAAATTAATGATATTTATGATTTTAATATAAAATTATTAAGCAAAAAATTTATTATCAACCAATAATAAATGTTTTTTTATAAAAGTAATATTTTATAAATAAAATTATTTTATAATATTAAATATATATTACAATATATCTATTTCCATATATTAATAAGGGTCGTTAAATATTTTTGTTAGGAATAGTCTTGAACTTTAATTTAGGATATAATGGCTCAACACACTACTTATTTTTTTTTTTGATAAAGGAAAATTTTCTTTTATGAGAATCCATATGGATAAGATCTACAACATAAGATGGCAGAGACGTTGGCATAAGAAGGGTCCGGGGGGTGTGCTGTGCGGGATTTGCACAGCACTGTGCAGTGCGGCATCGTATGGCTGCGAGTGCATCAGATCTCGCGCGGAGATGCGTGTACATCTTTAAGATATGTGTGCGCGAGATCTGATGCACTCGCAGCCACACGATCCCGCACTGCACGGTGCCGCACAACACACCCCCGGAACCCGCATAAGAACATATATGCAAGCACATACATGACACGAATAGACGAGCGGCGTCATGTCATATCTAAGATAACTAGGATGATAGATCTGCCCAAAGAGGAAGTTCACTTGCCAACGCCAAATGGTGAATTAATATTTGACAATCACCGAATACCATTCATGTTGAAACCGAAAACCGGTCTCTGTGGAGTTCACTCTTAGGAAAGGGGTGATCGCACACCTACTTCTTTCCCACAAGCAAAATGACAAAGGAAGCAAAGAGGACCAAACCCAAGGGCTCGGCGAGAAGGACCCACCACACACCCGAAAGATCTTAGAGTGCTTCCCCTCCTTAGTCAAAGGCCGAGCTAAGGCTACCTCAGAAAGCGCTAAAAGACTAAGGAGCAAGTGAGCATGAAAGCGTGCTTTCTGAGGTGCCTCTTGGGTCTTATTTTTAGATTTCTGAAAACGGCCTGCAAATAGCCAACCTCCGCTGTTTTGAACAACTATGTGCAGCCCAGCCTGGTCTGCCAACAACGCAACTCCGCTGTTCTAACAAGCTATTCGCACCCATGGGAGGGGCATCCAGGTAATTTTACCCCTGCGCCCCACTGGGCAGGTCTCATGGATATGGAGGTCAGCTCGCCACTACTCTTCAAGCCCAGGGGGCGGGTGCGACCTGGCTCCCGCAGCTCGCCTTTTCCGCATAGGCGAGCGCGAGCCAGGCCACTGCGAACCGCTAATGCCTCTGCCGAGGCGGGCTGGCGGCCGGGTCGCTTGTAGAAGAGCGGGCTGGCCCGATCTCAAACTATCGTCGTGGGAGCCGCGAAAGGGGGCTCGCTGATCTGGACCCGTCGAACCCAACCCCGAATATTAGTTCGACGAATGTCGAGCCCGAACTTTGCTCGACGAATGCCGACCCAAACTCTGCTTGACGAATTCCCGACGCGAGAGAGAGAGAGAGAGTGGGGAAGGGCCAGCTCGCGCGGCTCGCCCGCGTGACTTGGGCGAGAGCGAGCTGGCCATCCGCTGCCTGCTCGCCTGCTGTTCTGGTGCGGGCAGGGTGACCTGGTCCGCTCACCTGGCCTGGTGGGCCCACTCGGCGAACATGAGGTTGTACAGAATCCCCGCTCTTTCGGAGCTTGACCAAGCTCGGAAAGAATCATCCAACCCCAAGTGTTCGGTGAGTGTTGTGCTGAGCTATCATGGAATATTTTGGTGGGTCTCACTCTCTGGCTATAAATACACCACCGAGCCTTCAGGGGAATCCCTACCTCCTTTTGCCTTTCTTAGTGAACTGTCGAGGCATCATGCCTGTCAGTGAGGAAGTACGAGCCCGGCTGGCAGCCGCAAGCCAAAAGACCAGGGAAGAGGCCCTTGAGGCTGCACCGTAGTTGGCACACGGGTCTCCCGGCCCTCTCTTCAGGCCGGTAAAATGAAAGATCGTCAGGCGATCTCCGGCAAGGGACTTCCCGGGCTCCAGCTCGGAAGCAGGCACCGAGGTTATCCCTAAGGTATGCGCACCTCCCTCCTGGCTTGTCGCTTCATTTCTGACTTTTTCCCCTGCAGGTGCCGTCGCGTGAAGAGGGAGGCGGTGGGGAGGAGGTTCGTTCCCTCTCGCTGTCAACCGAGCGGGTAGCCAGCCCCTCGGGCCTAGGGCGTCCCCCCCCCCCCCCGAATACCCCTCGGTCGCCGATTCCCCCCGGGCTAGGGAAATCCCTTATAGCTCTCGAAGGAGAACCCTTCCACGGACGACCGGGTTCCTCTCGACCATCCACCGGTGAGGGGGCGTGCCAACCCATGGTAAGCTCGTACTCAGTTCTTGTTTGGTTCTCGCCTGTCCCCTCTGACTCTTTTCTTTGCAGGCTACAACGTGATCTCCTCTGAAACTGAGATGAGCGAGGGGTATTCGGCTCCCCCCGACGCGGAGGGGGTTTCAGAGTATTTGGGCGACCCGGCGGACGCGGCGGGGATGAAGAGACAAGTGACGCAGCTGTTTCAGAAGCATACTCTGCTGCTACAGGAGATCTTTAACCGGGTTGACCGGGATAAAACTGCGATAGAGGCACGGGTCGCAGCCCTGGAGGGAGCGCGGGGCCCAGCTGAAGGGGAGGAGGTTACTTCTCCTGGCGTGCACATTACGCGGGCCGAGGAGCGGCTCAGACATGCCACAGAGCAAGTCGACCAGGCCCAACAGGAGCTGGTGGCGGTCCGCGATTACCATTATCCTCGCGTTCCGCCCCGAACTGGACGTAGAGACGGGGCAGGTGGAAATGGATTCAGTACTGATTCACCTACCCCTTCCCGCGGTCTAATGTCGGGTCAGGCCGCATCCGCATTTTAAGCCAACTCGCTTATGAGGGTTTCTCATTTTGGAACATTTTATCGTTTGTAATAATCTGAGACTGCTCTCGCCCGTCGGCGGGCTTAATTTCTGTTGCACGTTATTTTTATTGTGTTGCTATCTGGTTTTCTCTGGGTGGGCATTGATGAAGCCATCTTGCTCGCCCATTGCTTTTTTAAGGCGGGTGCGAGGCCGTCGAATAAGCTTGCCCAGCCCGCCAACCTGATCTTGTCGGGAGCGGGCCGGGAACTAGCTGGTTGAGAGTCTCTCCAGCTCACCTATGGTTCCGGGCGGGTGCGAGCCGCAGCTCGCCCGCCTCTTCTGCGGACGCGGGCGGGCATGATCTGCTGCCGTACGGTCCTTGCGGCGTGGTTGAGAGCCGAGAAATTGAATCGTCAAGCCTGATTTTTGTTATCCGCACTTTTCCCTCCGGTGGAAGATTTTCCCAACCTTTTTATTTCTATAAATAGGCTCTGCCGGCCCTTGCTCATCCATCATCTTTAAGCTCGTCCTTTCCTGCTCCCTGCGAATCCCGACCCGCTTGTTTCCTACAGAGATTTCCTCACTCGCTCAGTGAACTTTCTGCAAGATGGGCGGCGATAGCGGCGATGCGGACGGGAGGGGCAAGTGCCCTTGGACCTTTTCTGAGCACGACTTTCCCCACGCTGTCATTTCTGAGAGCGAATTCCTCGACGCCCTCAGAGATCACGTCCTGCCTGGCTTCGTGGCGAGGCGGCATGGGGAGGGGGAGAAGATAAACGACCTCTCCGGAGGGGAGCTCGCCATTCTATTGGCGCACTACGCGGCGGTCCTAAGGCTCCCACTATGGCCGGAGGTTCGCCAAATTCTGAAGTATTTCGGGGTCGTCCTAGGCCAGAGGACCCCGAACTCTGTGTCGGTCATGGTCGGGTTCGCCTGTTTCTTGCGGGAGGAGCGGGTCGAGTTCAGCCTCGCGGTCTTCCGCAAGCTGTTCTCTTTTCGCGCGAATAAGGATGAGACTGCCTACTTCTCCAGCGCCCACCTCAAGGTGTGGGAGACCGTTAACAAGAGCCACAACTGGCTCAAGAAGTTCATGTTCGTCAAGGGGGACTTCGACAAAGTCCCCTTCTCGCCGGTTCGGCTCAGCGAGGCGAGCTACCGCCCCCTAGCCTGGGGGGCATGAAGCGGATCTGTGCGGGTTCTTCACCAGGAAGAACTTCGAGGTCGCATACCTGCGACGGAACCTGAACAACCTCGCCGTCGTCCCGCCCGGGGGAGGTAAGCTACTCGCGCTTCTCCTTTTTACTTCACTGCTTCTTCTCACAGGCGAGCGGTACATTCCCCTGCACCCCCATATGAGAGTGTCTAGGTCGCTCTCAGCGGGCTCGCCCGCGCTCAAGCCGCGGACGCCGCACAACGCGAGATCCCGACGTCTGCCCCCAAGAAGCGGTCGAGTCGCGAACAGCCTTCACCTCCCCCGCCTAAGAATGCGAAGACCACGGGTGAGGCACCCACCGTGGGCCAAAGGAAAGGCAAGGCCCCGACGATCCGACCGGCCAAGGATCCCGCCCCCACGACAGCTTCGGCCAGCGACGCCCCCGGCGAGGCGGCCTGTACTTCTGTGCCGCAGGAAGAGGCATGGACCTCCGCGCAGCCGGTGCTGAGAGGGCACCGTAACTTCAACTTCGGCGAGAAGTACATGGACGAGATCGACGTCCCACTCCTGTTATGGGACAGAAGATTGTTTGAAACCGGAACAGCCGGTTACCATGGATGAAGCCTATATTAGATATGCTCTCTCAACAATCAAATATACAACAGATACAGAACAGAGAAAAGTTAATCAAGCTAATCAATTATAATCTCTGAAGGATTGAGAATCCAGAAGAAGAGAAAGAAGAAACAGTCAATAGATTGTAGAGAAAGAAAAACAAGAAGGAAAAAAGTTCTCATCCAGTGAAGACAGATTCTGAACAGTCTTCCTGAAAAATTCAGATCAAGTCTGAAGAAGAATTCAGATTAATTTCCGAAGGAAGCTGATTGAAGATCAACTCCAACACCAAGAAGATCAACCCTACTTTGTTCAGATTCAAGAAGCTTTGAAGAAAGCTAAGACAGGTTGATCCTTAAGTAATCAGTTCTATCAAGAACTGATCAAGAAGCCTTCAACCAATTCTCTCTCCATCTGGTTGAAGATATCATTATCTTTTCATCATTAATTTTTGTAGGATCTGTAATAGATCTGAGTGTAGGAGATTTAAATCTCTGAGTTGTAAGCCTAAATTATAAAGGCTGAGGTAGGGCTGAGTGCCTGAGGTAGGGGAATCTGTTCCCTGAGTTGTAGGCATGTGAAAGAGGCTGAGGTATGGCTTTTGCCTGAGTTGTAGGAGTGGGGTGTCACTCTGAGTTGTAGGCCTGTGGAAGAGGCTTAAGTAGAGCTTGTGTCTGAGTTGTAGGAGTGTGGATTCACTCTGAGTTGTAGGAACCACTCTTGGTTCTGAGCTGTAAGATCTATGGATCTGAGAAGAAGGAAGGAAGTTAGGCCAAATCTAGTACACTGCTAGATAGGCGAAGGGGGAAAGTGGATGTACCCATCATTTGGGGAACCATTATAAATCTGGAGTGCAATCTGTGAATGCTTATGTGTATGTGAATGCTGTGCTGTGTTTTCTGCTAAGTAAATTGCTAAATTAGATTGAATTATCTGCCTAAGTCAGAAAAAGAATTGAACATATTCACCCCCCCCCCCCTCTAGGTGTTTAGAACATCTTGAAACCAATTTTTTCAAGTGGTATCAAAGAGAGGTTACCTCAAAGAATAGACTTAACAGTCTGAGTAGATCTCCAAGGCAAAAATTTATTAGGCAAAATGGGTTCCATTGAGAATCATAAGAAGTTTGGTTCCATGAAGTTACCTATATGTAGGAAAGAGATTTTTGGCATATGGAAAGAAAGAGTTATATTGTTTATGGAAGCTTCAGATCCAAGAATCTACATGACAGTCAAAGAAGGGTCATTCATCCCAATAAAAGTCTCAGTTTTTGATGCAAATCTCAGGACACCAAAGGAGTATTCTGAAATGACAAAGGATGAGATCATTTTGACTACTATGGATAAAAGAGCACAAAATATAATAGTCAGTGTCATAGATGATTCAACATTCCAAAATTTGATTCACTGCAAGACCTCCAAAGAAATGTGGGACACCCTGATTGTCTACATGGAGGGTTCAGAAGAGGTGAGAGGGGACATAAAGTCTATGCTGAATCAGGAGTATGAAAGTTTTAGACAATCTAAAACAGACAGCATAACTGAATGTTACAAGAAGTTCTTCAGAATAGTTAATGAATTAATGTCATATGGAAGAGTATTCAGTACATATGAATTAAATGATAAGTTTTTGAGATCATTAACTAAGGACTGAGACACCAAGATATGTGTCATTAGAGAAGTGGCCAGACTAGCAGAAATTTCACCTCCAACATTATTTGGCAAACTGCTTTCATATGAAATGCAACTGATGGTCAGAAAGGAGGAGAAAAGTAATAAAGTCGATTACAGAGATAAGTCAGTGGCTTTCAAGACTGAAGCCATAAGAAAGGATAGGAGGATGTCTCCATCTCCTCCTAGGAAAGCTGCAGAAGTAGTTTCAGAAAGTTTTGACAGTCACACATCAGATAGTCCAAATTCTGATGAAGACTTAGCTGCTTTCTCAAAACAATTTCAAAGGTTCTTGAAGAAGAAACTGTGGAGATCCAAGCCATCCTCCTCACAATCCAAGGATGATTACTATCAGAAAAAGAAATCCTCTAGGAAGGACAGGTATGGTTCTAAACCTAGTAAATTATCTTCAACTAAGATTGTTTGCTATTGTTGCAACAGACATGGACATGTGGTAGCTGATTGTCCTAACAAAAGGAAAGAATCTAATGATAAGAAGAAAAACTAAAACATAAGGGCAAGAAGGAGAAATCCTTTGTTGCAAAGAAGCAAAAAAGCTGGTCAGATTCTTCATCATCAGATTCTGAGGTTGAAGCTGAAGCTGAAGCATATATAGGACTGTTGACAACTGAAGAGGATGTAGAAGAGGCTGAGTTCTTGAAGTTGCTGGACTCAGTAAATGGAATTGAAGAACATTGTTGTAAAGGGCTGATGGCCTTTACAGAAGAAGATCAGTGTCAGGATCAGCCTGGACCTACTAAGGTAAACAATTCTTCAATAGATTTTGATTACTATACTGGTTCAGAATCAGAAGCATCTGCATCAAGAGATGTAGATGAATATGAATCTGAAGGAGATGTTCATCAACTTATTGATGAATATGGTGATCTGCTGCAAGCACTTAAGAAAAGCAGAATCCTTAACAAAGCACATGCCAAGGAAATTACTGCTCTTAAGCTGGCTGCATTAGATTCAAAAAAATGTTGGATCTAAAGATGAATGAAGTAGCCAAACTGAAAAACATAACTGTTATTCAGATTGATACTATTACATTCAAGAATGATCAAATCAAAAGTCTGGAAGTCAAACTTCAGAAGGAAAAAGATCTGATGGCTAAGTTCTCTAAGCCAAAATCAGTCTTACCTTTAATTGATGACTTTATTCCCAAAAAGGGTAAGACATGATTGGGCTTTAAGGGAAATTCAAGGGCTGCCAATTCCAAAAGAAAAGGCAAAGCCCCAGTATAGCCTCTAACCTTCAAACCTCCCATTTCCTTCAAAAAAGTATGGCAACCAACTAATAAATATGATCATGATATCATACATGGTCATGGTAAGCCTGATATTCTGAATGACAAGGGTGTAGCTCCAGCACTCAAGCAAAGAACCACTGTACCAACAGTATTAAGAACAGCTGACAGCAATACTGCTAAAACTGTACCTAAAAATAGGTATAATAGATATGAGTGTTGGTGTTGTGGTAAGATAGGGCATTATGCCATGGATTGCTGGCACAACACCAGTGTCAGGAAGAATGCAAACTTACCTGTGAGGAAGGCTGCTGGTAAGAATATCAAGTTTCATTCTAACTTGAACCTAAAACCCAATAAAAATTGGGGTTCTAAGGTAAATTAATTTTATTTGCTGCAGGTGGGTCCAAGTTTCCATGCCCCTATATGGTACTTGGACAGTGGATGTTCCTTGAAGGGGGGAATGTTAAAGGACTATACTCCTATAGAGAATGGACCCAAAGTGATCTTTGGTGGATCAGAAAAAGGGGTCATAAAAGGGTTTGGTAAAATTTCTACTAGTTCTATAACAATCACTCAAGTGGGTTATGTAAAAGGTTTGAAACATAACTTGATAAACATAAGTCAGCTGAGTGATCTTGGGTATGACATTTCATTTATTAAGAATGAGTGTCAGATCAAAAGGACAAGTGATCAGAAGGTGATCTTGTCTGGTTATAGAAAAAGGAATGTTTATTGTTTAAATTTTGATTATGAAAACATGAACTCTCATGTATGTTTAGTTGCAGATGAGAAAGCATCTCAATGTGTCCAATGGCACAAGAGGCTAGCTCATCTGAACTATAATACTATAGGCCAGCTCTATAGTTTAGAGTGTGAGGAATGGTCCTCAATTTAAGTGCATAAAAGAGGGTATATGTTCAGCTTGTCAAAAAGGCAAGCAGACCAAATCCTCTTTTCATATTCTTGATACTAAAGACTCTGTGAGGTGTTTGTACCTTTTGCATATGGATCTATTTGGTCTTATGCCAGTTCATAATCTAGGTAGGAAAGTCTATACTTTTGTGGTAGTAGATGACTATTCTAGATTTACATGAGTTTTCCTTTTGAGGCAGAAATCTGAAACCCCTACTGTCTTTCATAACTTTGTTAAACAAATTCAGAATGAATTTAACAATTCAGTGGTCAAAATCAGAAGTGACCATGAAACTGAATTTCAGTCTGAGTGTGTGACAAGGTTTTGTGAAGAACTAGGGATTCATTAGGAATTCTCATCACCTATAACACCTCAGCAAAATGGAATTACTGAAATAAAAAATAGAACTCTTATTGAGGCTGGTAGAATTCTACTAAGTGATATCTCACTCCCAGAATATTTCTGGGCTGAGGCAGTAAATACTGCTTGTCATGTTCTCAATACAACATCTATAACTAAGAACCACAAAAAGACTCCCTATGAGATTATGAAGGGCAGAAAACCAAACAGTTCCTACTTTAGGATCTTTGGTAGCAGGTGTTATGTGCTTAACACTGGCAAGTCTCACCTAACTAAGTTTGCTGCCAAATCCCAAGATGAGATATTTGTTGGGTACAACAACAATAGTAAGGCATATAGGGTCTACAACTTGACTACACAAGTTGTAGAAGAATCTGTTCATGTAGTGTTTGATGAATCTGAGCTAATTAACTATGAGTTGTCTAGTAATCCTTGTAGCTCAACAAGTTTGAAAAAAAGTTGGACATGCTGACCATTAATGAAGACCAAACTGCAAGGCAGGATGTGAAAAATGATGGTTGTTGTCCAGGGGAGTACAAGGTCCACAAGCTGACATTGAAGACAATGAAGTTCAGCATGGTGGAGAAATTGAAGAAGTTCAAATTGCTGATAGAATGCCTCCAACAATAAGGAATCTAAAGGATCATCAAGCACACCAAATCATTAGTAATCCCAGACATGGTGTGCAAACCAGAAGCAAACACATGAACACAATGCTTTGCTCAAGTTTTTTGTCACAGATGGAACCAAAGAGATTTGAAGAATCCATACAAGACTCCAACTGGATTGATGCAATGCAGGAGGAGCTGAATCAATTCAGAAGGTGTAAAGTATGGGAGCTGGTTCCAAAACCAAAGGATCATAACATTATTGAGATAAAGTGGATCTACAGGAACAAACTAGATGAAAATGGTATCATAGTGAAGAACAAAGCAAGACTGGTTGCCAAAAGTTATAGACAGGAAGAGGGCATTGACTTTGATCAGACTTTTGCCCCAGTGGCAAGGTTGGAAGCAATAAGGCTATTCCTTGCCTTTGCTGCTTTCCAAGGGTTCAAAGTATACCAAATGGATGTCAAGTCAGCATTCCTAAATGGTAATTTGAAAGAAGAAGTCTATGTTGTACAACCCTCAGGTTTTGTTGATCCACTTTATCCTGATTATGTTTATAGACTTAAGAAAGCCTTATATGGCTTGAAACAAACCCCTAGGGCTTGGTATGAAACATTGTCTACTTTCCTCATTGAAAATAAATTTTCAAGGGAAAAATAGACAAGACTCTATTCCTTAGGGAGTCAAAAGACAAGAAGATCGTAGTACAGATTTATGTTGATGACATAATCTTTGGATCTACAGAAAACAATCTTTGTAGGAAGTTTGCAAAACTTATGCAAGGGAAGTTTGAGATGAGCAGTATGAGTGAGCTCAAATTCTTCTTGGGACTCCAAGTAAGACAGACTGATGATGGCTTGTCCATATCACAGTCTAAGTTCACCAAGGAGTTAATTAAGAAATATGGTATGGAGTCATCCACCACCATGAGAACTCCAATGGGGACAAGTATGCCTTTAGGCAAAGATGATGCAGGAAAACCTGTAGATGAGTCTTTGTATAGAGGGATAATTGGATCCCTCCTATACTTAACTGCCAGTAGACCAGACATTATGTATGCTACATGTGTCTGTGCTAGGTACCAAGCAAGCCCTAAAGAATCTCATTATACTGCAGTTAAAAAAATATTGAGATATCTTAAGGGCACACCTAATCTTGATCTTTGTTACCCTAAGAATAAAGACTTTCTACTGACTGGTTTTTCAGATACAGACTTTGCAGGTTGCAAAGAAGATAGAAAGAGCACCACTAGCACATGTCAGTTTCTAGGTGGTAGACTGGTGTCATGGAGCAGTAAGAAGCAGACTAGTGTGACAATTTCCACTGCATAGTCTGAGTATATTGTTGCAGGCAGCTGCTGTGCTCAGCTTTTATGGATTCAACATCAACTTGAAGACTATGGTCTCAAGGTAAGTAGAACTCCACTATTTTGTGATTCTACAAGTGCTATTTGTATTCCTAAAAACCCTGTATCACATAGCAGAACAAAGCATATAGAAATTAGATTTCACTTCATTAGAGAGCATGTTGAAAAAGAAGATATTTGTTTGGAATTTGTTATCACAAATAATCAAATTGCTGACATGTTTACTAAACCACTAGATGAAACTAAATTCAATTATTTCAAAATTGAATTAGGCATGTTAAACCTAGAGTAACTTGGTAAATCTGGCTAAGTAATTCAATGTTGACATATAGTAGTTTATGTCGACATAAAAGGAAATCTGTGTCGACATATAGTAGTTTGTGTCAACACTTAAGGTAAGTTGTGTCGACACAACAATATAGTGGTGAGATAGTTGTGTCGACACTCAGAGTTTGGTGTCGACACATAGAAGTTCTATCATTTAGATAGTTGTGTCGACACATACAGAAGTCTGTGTCGACACACATATATTAGAGTCGACTATTAAGAAGTCTGTGCCGACACATCGCAAACTGTGTCGATACATAGTGTTGTATGACTCTGTCGAGACATTAGAAGTCTGTGTCGACACAATCTCTACAGTGTCAACACATTAAGTATCTATTACCCCGCCTTTTGACCTTCTGTGTTGACAAACATATAAATAGGTCACAGAACAACTTTGTCGACTAAGCTCTCAATATTTTCGAGACCAAATCTTTGAGTCGACAAACCTTCATCTCTCTTCTCCTCAAATTTCTCGTCACCAATGGCGCCAAAGTTGGAGAACAACATCAACGAAGGCTATGAGTTAGTTCGTAATGCTTTTGAAAGTGCAGCGACTGAGAATAGAGATGTGATAACCCTAATCCAAGAAAATGGTTTAGAATATCTAGTTTCTGAACCTACCAAGATCTGGAAGACAGAAATTCTTGAATTTTATACAAAAGCAACCTTGGATTCAACTGGATTGAAGATTAGGTCATCAATTCAAGGAAGCAAGGTGAAACTTACCCAAAAGCATCTGAGGAAGACACTCCAATTGCCCAGGACTCAGGAAGATGATGAAGTCACATCTTCAATAACAAAAGAAGCTCTTCAATGGTGTGGCCTGGATCCCACTACTAAGATTGAATCATCAATGCAAAGGAAGGGGATGAACTTACAAGGAAAGTTTCTCTCAGAGATTATGTGAAAAGTAATTCTCTACAAACCAGGTGGACATGATAGGATCTCAACCTATATGTTCAGCTTGATGACCAGAGTTATTTTCAGAATAAAAACTAACTGATCTGCAGTGATTTTTGACAAGATCAAGGAAAGCCTGAAGAAACCTAATCTAGGTAGAATACTGAGTCTGTATCTGGCAATAAATATTCCTGAAGTGCTAAACCACAAAACTGGATCTAGAATAAATCACATGAGAAGAATGGATATGAAAATACTATCCAGGTGGGAAAGAGTTTTGACAAAAGATGGTTCTACACCACAGAAACAACCACAACTGTAAAAGAAAAAGACAACCCTCAGGAAGCCTGAATCTTCTAGTGATTCAGAAGAACAAGTAATCTTCAGTTCAGATGAAGAACAACAAGAGTCTACAAGGAAATCATCTGCCACTAAGAATGTTAATGATAGTCAGATACATGGGGAGCATATTCTAGAAAGCACCATCCAACTGGATCAAGTTCAGGATGTGCCTCCTTTAGGTGGAGCCAATGAGCTTTCACCAGCTCAACAAGAGATCTTGCCTCCAGAAAGTGCTCCTGAGAAATAGCAAGCTGCATTAGAGAGTGAAACAACCACTCAAACTATTCTTGAGGTAATAAATGATATTAATCAAACTACACTAGCTACTGAGCCAGATACACTGACTGTGCTTCTAACTGATGTTGAACAGACACACCATGATAACATCCCTACACAGGATGTATCAATGGATGATACATCTGCATTAGATGATGCTCCATTAAATGTACAAGATACAGATGTTCCTCCAGTTCAACTGCAACAAAATTTACTCTTAAGGAATTATTCCCTGATTTACAAGAAGTAAGAACTGAGGAAGTAGTGTCAAGAACTGAGGGGGAGGAGCCAGGGACTCAGGGGGAGTTGCCAAGAACTGACAAGGAGCTGCCCTCAAGTCCAAAGGACACAGTGAATCTTGAAAGTTCTTCTGAATCTGATGATGGAGAAGCACTAAGAGCAAAGAAGAGAAAACTGATGGTTTACAAGAAGAAAAGCTCAAATTATAAGAAAGCTTTACAGACAGCCTCACAACCCTCAGCTCCAACAGTTGATTTCAGTTCATTGTTGGTTGCTCTGCAAATTAAAATGGATGAGCAAAGAGCAGCCATGGAGAAATATATGGATGAAAGCCATAATGACCTTCAATTCACTCTGGCTCAAGATATAAAATCAATCAGATTTGAAGTAAACCAGAATAAGAAGGAGATGACAGATTGCTTCCATAAAAGAGGTAATGTTGTAGTTTATCTAGCAAAACAGCAACAAGAGGCAAGGACACAGATTGATGATATAGTGGTCAAGCAAGGATATGTCCTAGAAAATCAAATTAGGATGAATGATAATCTTACTGAATCACATAATGTGATTGTTACTGAGTTAAAGAATAATGCAACTACATTAACTGAGGAAAGGGCTAAAGAGAAGTCAGAGTTTGATAAGAAACTTCAAGAAGAGTTAACCACTTTCCAATCAGCCATTCAAGCCTCTCAGAAGATCACATCTGCTCAGCTACAAAAGTTTAAAGCTTATTATACAGAAGGAACCAATTATCTAGTTAATCAGCTCAGGTTCCAAAAAGATGACTTAAGAGATCATATTGAGAGAGAAGTCATAAAGGGGGAGAGAGTGATTGTCAATGCTAGCTCAGAGCATGCCAAATGGATAACAAATGTTGTTAGAGTAACTCTGGGATATCCACCCCTATGTGATGATGATAATACAGCTGAGTCGGGTATTCAAGCTGCAGAAATTGAAGGGGGTCAGCAGGAGGTAGCTCAAATCATATACCCTCCTTCTAATTTTGAAGGAATTCAACACCTTGTTCAACAGATGTATAGCCCTCCAGAGGCTACTAAGAATGTCATATTTGAGAAAGTGGAAATGTCAGAGGCAGCATTGAATAAAGAACAAGAAGCTCAACTCTCAAAGAAAAGGTTTAGAGAGCAGGCTGAACTAAAGCCTGATTTTGAAAGATGGAGTCCAACCTCCAGAAATATAATACTCATTGCCTAACAAGCTGTCAAAGACAAAATGCATGATAGAGGCAAGTGGTATTCTGAAGTTGAGTGGAACAAATATCTGCAAAGACAAGATGTGATACATCAGTTCAGAAGGGATCACAAGGCTGAGAAAATACCTGCTACAGCTGTAGAGCCTAGTAAATACTTTCTCAAGTCTTATCACTATTTTGAAAGGCAAAAAGTTAAGGCTGAAGAACTTAAGAAGAAGGATCTAAAAGGCAAGAAGCCAGCTGAAGATACTGAAGCACCAGTACAAGCAAGAGTCTAGTTTAGAAAAGGCATAGTGATCAAGGAGCCTGATCAGCCTTAGGATAAATTGACTAGATTTTTATAACATTGTAATCTTCAGTTTTAAACTCCATGTAATCTGTTGTCAACAAACTTTTGTGAAGTTTAAACAAAACAATGATTCATGCTTGTTATTGTTGTATCATATTCTGTGATGATATTATTTACTTGTTTTGTTTATATGTTTCCCTGTCATTGAATGTTTTTATACATCATATTGTTAATTTTATTATAAGTGATGTATATCATTGACTAAGGGTTATGACTTCTCCAAATAAGGGGAGATTGTTGGGTACATTGGAAAATATGTAACAGATTTGGAGAAGCCTCACCTAACTCAATGATATGCATCAAGTTGTATTTGATGTTGTGTTGAGTTATCATGTGCAGGTTAAGTAAATGGAAAGGAAAATTCTCTAAGTACAAGTGTCGACACTTGAGAATGGTTGTGTCGACACCAAGGGCCAGATTGTGTCGACACCCAGAATTTGTGTCGACACACAGAAAATCTGTCGACAACGCTGTGTCGGCACCAAGGGCTAGATTGTGTCGACACTCAGAATTTGCGTCGACACACAGAAAATCTGCCGACAACGCTGTGTCGACACTAACGGCCAGATTGTGTCGACATTATCAGGAGTTGTGTCGACACACAGAGAAGCTGTCAACACATTCCAGAATTCTGTCGACAACGACTATGTCGACACACAGAACTTGTGTCGACACACACTAGAATTCTGTCGACACCAACTTTGTCAAGACAAGGAGTGTTTGTGTCGACACACAGGACTTGTGTCGACACATTCCACAGAAGCTGTGTCGACAACAACAAGACTTGTGTCGACACATGGACTATGTGTGTCGACACATGTGAAGTATTCACTCAACATTCTCTGCTACTGAGTCAAAGTCCAATGAATGTTGAAGTAATACAATTGGAGACTTGACAGCTGTCATTACTGACATTGCTGTCACACCTGTCGGAGGTGTTAGAAGACTGTTTGAAACCGGAACAGCCGGTTACCATGGATGAAGCTTATATATAGATATGCTCTCTCAACAATCAAATATACAACAGATACATAACAGAGAAAAGTTAATCAAGCTAATCAATTATAATCTCTGAAGCATTGAGAATACAAAAGAAGAGAAAGAAGAAACAGTCAACAAATTGTAGAGAGAGAAAAACAAGAAGGAGAGAAGTTCTCATCCAGTGAAGGCAGATTCTGAACAGTCTGCCTGAAGAATTCAGATCAAGTCTAAAGAAGAATTCAGATTAATTTCTGAAGAAAGCTGATTGAAGATCAACTCCAACACCAAGAAGATCAACCCTACTTTGTTCAGATTCAAAAAGCTTTGAAGAAAGCTAAGACAGGTTGATCCTTAAGTAATCAGTTCTATCAAGAACTGATCAAGAAGCCTTCAACCAATTCTCTCTCCATCTGGTTGAAGATATCATTATCTTTTCATCATTAATTTTTGTAGATCTGTAATAAATCTGAGTGTAGGAGATTTAAATCTTTGAGTTGTAAGCCTAAATTATAAAGGCTGAGGTAGGGCTGAGTGCCTGAGGTAGGGGAATCTGTTCCCTGAGTTGTAGGCCTGTGAAAGAGGCTGAGGTATGGCTTTTGCCTGAGTTGTAGGAGTGGGGTGTCACTCTGAGTTGTAGGCATGTGGAAGAGGCTGAGGTAGGGCTTGTGCCTGAGTTGTAGGAGTGTGAATTCACTCTGAGTTGTAGGAACCACTCTTGGTTCTGAGCTGTAAGATCTGTGGATCTGAGAAGAAGGAAGGAAGTTAGGCCGAATCTAGTACACTGCTAGATAGACGAAGGGGAAAGTGGATGTACCCATCATTTGGGGAACCACTATAAATCTGATGTGCAATCTACGAATGTTATGTATATGCGAATGTTGTGTTGTGTGTTCTGCTAAGTAAATTGCTAAATTAGATTGAATTATCTGCCTAAGTCAGAAAAAGAATTGAACTTATTCACCCCACCCCCCTCTAGGTGTTTAGAACATCTTGAAACCAATTCTTTCACTTCCCCACGATTGCAGACCTCCCTGCTGCATCCACCTTTCTCAGGACCAAGTCCCCCTCCACAAACTGTTTGACTCTGACATGCTTGTCAAAGTACTTGGTCATTCTCCTCTTCACACTTCTTGTCGGATGGCGGAGAGGTCGCTCAACTCCTCCACCATGTCAAGGGAGAGTCGTACCTCCTCCTCGTTCTCTGTCGGTCACTCTTCCCTGCCTTCTTCCGCTGCAACCACCCGGGGTGTCCGAACTTCAAATTCTAAGGGGAGCACTGCTTTACATCCGTGGGAGAGTTTGAAGGGGGTCTCCCCTGTTGCTGTGTTGGGGGTGGTCCTCAGGGCCCAGAGAACCGAGGGAAGCTGCTCCACCCAGCTCCCTTTCAGGTTCTCTACTTTCTTCTTTAGGATGTTTACAATAACTTTATTCGCGGCCTCCACCTGCCCGTTGCTCCTGGGGTAGTGAACCGAGGAGAACCTGAGGTCGATCCCGAGCTGCCCGCAGAAGCTGGTGAATTCTGTGCTGGTGAACTGAGGCTCGTTGTCTGTGACAATGGCTTGTGGCAGCCCATGGCGGCAGATGATCTCCCCCTAAACAAAGTTTCTGATGACTTGGGAAGTCACCTTGGCCAGCGCTTTTACTTCCAGCCACTTAGAAAAGTAGTCAATCATCACCAATAGGAACCTCCTCTACCCACTGACCTGGGGGAACGGCCCGACCAAGTTCATCCCCCAGATTGCGAAGGACCAGGGGGCTGTGATGCTCTTGAGGCGTTGAGCTGGCTGTAGCTGGAGAGGGGCAAATAGCTGGAACTTGTGACATCTTCTCACGAACTCTGCAACATCGCGGCCCAAGGTTGGCCAGAAGTATCCCTGCCTGACAATCCTCCCTTCCAGGGTCCGACTCCCGGAATGACTTCCACATTCCCTGGAGTGGACTTCTTCCAAGATTCTTTGCACTTCCCTCTCGGCCACGCAACGGGCCAACATCCCCGAGAAAGTCTTCATGTATAGCTGCCCGTCCCGGAGGAGGTAGTATGCAGATTTGTACCTGAGCTTCTTCCTGTCCACCCCCTCCGGATACTCTCCCGTGGAGAGGAAAGTTATGACCGAGTCCATCCACGAGGGCCGCTGATCTATCTCCATGAGCTCTCCCTCTTCGATGGAAGGGTGGAATAGATCGGTGATAGTTCCCCCCACCCGGGGACCATGTTTTGCTAGCTGGTCAACCTGCTCGTTTTCCTCCTATGGCACGTGTCGACTGGAGAAGGTTTGGAATGTGCTGACGACCCCCTTCACTTTGGCCAGGTATAATCGTAGGGTAGGCTCTCTTGCCTCAAACTCCCAGTTGATCTGGGAAGCTACCACCATGGAGTCGGTGAGGACCTCCACGTCCAACACCCCCAGCTCCCTGGCCAGGCGCAGCCCTGCTATCACGGCCTCGTACTCGGCCTGGTTGTTTGTGATGGGAAAGTGCACCACCACCATTTGTTCAATTCTAGTTCCCTAGGGGCTTTCCAAGATCACCCCACCCCCAGGGAATGCCGCCCTGAAGCGCCATCTACCATCACCTTCCATGGGGTCGGATGAGTGAGCTCTTCCTCCGCCACCTCGATTACGTAATCGGCCAAAAAGTCGGTCATTGCTTGAGCCTTGATCGAGAGGCGGGGGATGAAGGAGATGTCGAACTCGCTCAACTCCACCGACCACTTGGACAACCTGCCTGAATGCTCCACCCCCTCAAAGATGTTGAGTAGGGGATGATCAGTCACCACTCGGATGGAGTGTGCCTGGAAGTAGGGCCGCAGCCTTCGGGTCGAGATGATCAGGGCGAAGGCTAGCTTCTCCAAAATTGGATATCGGAGCTCGGCCTTCCTCAGAACACGACTCACATAGTATATGGGGAGCTGCCTCTTCCCCTCTTCACGCACCAAGACAGAGCTCAAGGCCTCTGTTCCAACCCCAAGATACAAAAATAGGTCCTCCCCCTCTTTCTGCCCTTTGAGCAACGGAGCCTACGTCAACTGCATTTTAAGAGCTTGGAATTCCTCCTCACACTCCTTGGTCCACTCGAATTTTTGATCCCCCCTTAGCGTTTTGAAGAAGGGGGAGCACTTCTCCCCGGCCCGGGAGAGGAACCGGCTCAATCCTGCCAACTTTCCTGTCAACCGTTGCACCTCCTTAGTATTCCACGGCGACCCCAGCTCCATGATAGCCTTGACCTTATCAGGATTTGGCTCGACCCATGCGGGGGTGAGGAGATGCCCCAAGAACTTCCCCCTGCCGGCTCCGAAGACACACTTCAGGGGGTTCAACCGCATCTTATACTGGCGCAGGCTGGTGAAGGTTTCTTCCAAGTCCCGAAGGTGAGAGTCCACATCCTGACTCTTGATCATGAGGTCATCCACGTACACCTCCAGGTTTCTCCCCTTCTGTTCCCGAAAGACCTTGTCCATCATCTTTTGATAGGTCGCACCTGTGTGCTTTAGCCCAAAGGGCATCATTTTGTAGCAGTGGCACCCATCCCCCATGATGAACGAGCCGTCCTTGACATATGGGGGGTGCATCCTGATTTGGTGGTAACCTAAAAACGCATCTAAAAAACTCATTACAGAAAAACCGACGGCTAAGTCAACCAGCGCGTCGATCCGAGGCAAGGGATAACAGTCCTTAGGACAGGATTTATTAAGCAAGGAAAAATTGACACACATACGTCACTGGTCGTCTCCTTTTTTAACCATGAATACATTGGAAACCCAGTCGGGGTATTGTATTTCGGATACACAGCCGGCCTTGAGAAGCTTTGTCACCTCCTCTCTGATGGGCTCGGCCAGCTTGTCTGCGGTGGACCTCTTCTTCTGCTGGACGGGGCGTGCTCCTGGGTCCAAGTTGAGTCGGTGGCAAGCCACATCCGCATCAACCCCCGACATCTCTGCGGCGCTCCATGCGAAGATGTCCACGTTCTTCTGGATGCATGTCAGCATCCTGCTTTGAGACTCCGGGGTAAGCCCCCCGCTGACGCGAACCCTCTCCACCCTGCCTCCAAGGGTGAGAACCTCCAGCTCCACCACCTCTTCTGCAGACTCCAGTCTGGACTGGTCCTCCCATTCTGCAATGTCCCTCTCCTCTGGTACGAGAACATCTTCCTCCACGGCCATCGCCTTGGCCAACTCCTCCCGATCTCCTCCTGCCACCTCTACCTCGGTGCCGCTCTCCACCTCCATCTCCTCCCTGCTGGCCTCTTGCTCCACCGCCTCCATCCTCCGCTCCATCTCCTCGGCTCCCTCCTGCAAAGAGATGGAGTTTACTACAGTGACGTAGCACTCCCGCGCTACTTTGTGGTCACCCCGGACCCGGACCTAGATCCCCTCGACATTAAACTTCAAGCATTGGTGAAATGATGAGGGGACGCAGCGGAAGGCGCTGATGAGGGGCCTCCCAAAGATGGCGATGTAGCTGTTGGGGGCATCCACGATGACAAACCTGCAGTTCTGGGACTGCCCCCTAGGGTGACATGGAGCCCCACTCCTCCTTCTACCTCCTTCCACTCCCCCGAAAACCCAAACAAGGGCCCATCCGAGGCCAATACCCTCTTCGCCTCCACCTTCATTGCGTCGAACGCCTTCTTAAAGACGATGTTGACGGATCTTCCGTTGTCGATGAGGATCCGGGAGACGGTGAAATTTTCGATGGCCGTCTGGATGACCAGCGCATCGCAAAAAGGATTCTCATGATCCGACATATCACTCCTTGAGAAGGTAATCCTCTCTTCTGGGGGTGGGGTTTGGGATGTGGAGCCAACGCTCCGGCGATACATAGTATGAAGGCTCTCCCTCCGAGAGGCCTATACCCCCCCCCCCCCATGGATCACTCTGATCCCTCCCCGGGTCCCGATATCTGCCCGGTCTTCGCACCGATCCTCCTCCGCCCGAGGCAGGACCTCCTCAATCCTCACCTCCTGTCGCCCCTGTTGTTGTTGCTGCTCCCTGTTTCCCCTCATCTCGAGGAACTCCGGGCACGTGGCCGTAGCGTGCCCTTCTTCTTGATGGAAGTCGCAGTAGTGCAACTCCACCCTAACTTCTCTTCTCCTCATCCGCCCCGCTCTCCTCCTCTCCCTCATGACTATGGCCATAGCCTGATCCTGATTGGGGAGGGGAGGTCTTTGTGCCTGCCTCCAACCCGGGGGGTGGAACTGATCCTGGCCCCCCTGGTGGTGGTCCCTTCCCTGGTATCCTCTTCGTGGCCCCTACTCTTGCCACTCGGGCCTCTAGCCAACAGACGGTCCAGCTCCTGGTGGCCCCACCTGGGCTGCTGCTGCCTCTGGAGCAGCCTCTGCTCCCTATGCCGGGGCTCCGCTCTCCTCTCCTCCTGCCCCCTTCCGCCTCTCGACTCCTCTTGCTCCGTGGCCCACCTGGCCAGCTTCCGGGCAAACTCCGGATTCGACGCTTCCCCGTCGACTTCTCTCGCCGTTCTCTCCATCAGCTCCTCGTAGGAGAGAGGCGACACTCTCTTTAGCTCCATCCTGAAGAATCCATGTTGCAGCCCTAGGGTGAAAGCCATCATCAAGCTATGTCCTGGCATCTCCTGGACCTGGGTGACCTCCTCCTGAAACCAGTCAACATAGCTCCCCAGGGTCTCATTCACTCCCTGCTTGATGTGGAACATAGACTCCGACTCCTTCTTCCTCCTATTCGAGATAGTGAACCTCAACATGAACCCCTGACGCAGGTCCTCGAAGCAGTAGATGGAGTTGGCCGGCAGCTGGTGAAACCACTCCCTCGCCTTCTCTTTGAGGGTGATAGCGAAGAGCCGACACTTGAACTCATCCGACATCTGCCGGATCGAAACCACGTCCTCGAACCATTGGACGTGCTGGACCGGATCTCCCTTCCCGGTGTAGTAAGACATTTTGGGTTCCCTGAACCCCTCCGGAACCGGGGCGGAAGAGAGCAGCTCGCTAAAGGGGTTGCCTCCCCCTGCCGGGTGAGCCGGAGCATCCCGCACGCCCATGTCGCCGAACCGGCCTCCGCCTGCCGAGCCGGGGAAAAGCATGCGTCCGGGGAGCTCGCTTCCCCTTCCATCTTCGGCGACCTCCTTCCCGGCTCGCCTGCCGGGAGCCTCCTCGCCCAGAGACGGGGCGGCAGCAATTGAAATAGCTGGAGTCGAGCACTCGGCCCGCGCGCCGAGTGCGAACTTGACGAGGTTGAGTACCTCGTTCCTGAAATCTTCAAACATCCCCACCGTGGCCAAAGGTGGCGGGGGCGGCGAGTCCGACCAATCTGAGCCTTGTCCTCCCGTCATCGAGCCTGCTGGAAATTTTTTGCGCTGACCACTCTCCACGCTCACCGCACCAAAATGTTGAAACCGATAACCGGTTTCTGTGTAGTTCAGCCTTGGGGAAGGGGTGATCGCACACCTACTTCTTTCCTACAAGCAAAATGACAAAGGAAGCAAAGAGGACCAAACCCAAGGGCTCGACGAGGACCCACCACACACACGAAAGATCTTAGAGCGCTTCCCCTCCTTAGCCAAAGGCCGAGCTAAGGCTACCTCAGAAAGCGCTAAAAGACTAAGGAGCAAGTGAGTATGAAAGCGTGCTTTCTAAGGTGCCGCTTGGTTCTTATTTATAGATATCGGGAAACGGTCTGCAAATAGCCAACCTCTGCTGTTTTGAACAGCTATGTGCAGCCCAGCCTGGTCTGCCAACAGCGCAACTCCGCTGTTCTAACAAGCTATTCGCACCCATGAGAGGGGCATCCAGGTAATTTTACCCCTGGGCCCCACTTGGCAGGTCCCATGAATATGGAGGTCAGCTCGCCACTACTCTTCAAGCCCAGGGGGCGGGTGCGACCTGGCTCCCGCAGCTCGCCTTTTCCGCTTAGGCGAGCGCGAGCCAGACCACTGCGACCCGCCAATGCCTCTGCCAAGGCGGGCTGGCGGCCGGGTCGCTTGTAGAAGAGCGGGTTGGCCCGATCTCAAACTGTCGCTGCGGGAGCCCCGGAAGGGGGCTCGCTGATCTGGACCTGTCAAACCCAACCCCGAATATTAGTTCGACGAATGTCGAGCCCGAACTCTGCTCGATGAATGCCAACCCAAACTCTGCTAGATGAATTCCCGGCGCGAGAGAGAGTGGGAAGGGCCAGCTCGCGCGGCTCGTCCGCCTGACTTGGGCGAGAACGAGCTGGTCATCCGCTACCTGCCCTCCTGTTGTTCTGGTGCTGGCAGGGTGACCTGGTCCCTCACATAACCTGACGGGCCCACTCGGCGAACACGAGGTTGTACAATTCAAACTCCACCGCAACCTCCACGGCAAGCAAGCCTGTGCAGCAAGGGCCTCCACAACAACTAGAGAAGACACATAAGAGAAAGGTGCTCCTCTACTTGTTAAATAGTACTCTTGTAGAACATACAAGTATATTTGATATATTTAAAAGTATATTTGATATATTTGATATATTTGATATATCAGATATAAACTGATATTATAAAATATTTCAAACATAGGAAAGCACAAATTCTTTCATGACCTTGTTTTGGGTAACCACTTCGGTTGACGAGGAGCAGAAGATGGGGAAATTTAGCCCCCTCTCGTCTATCATTTCTTCAACTGGCGAAGGTTCTCCGACGCTTGCGACGGTACGTCAACATCTTACATTCAACAGGTTTATTTTTGTGTGTATGCACATTGGCAAAGATTACTTACAGAAGCACTTCCGAAATCATTTAAGAAGCTTTATTTACTTTAATTCAACCATTTAAATAATAAACATAATGATTACCTGATTTGAAGCTGGTGGGTTAATAAATTTTCATAGGCTAATTCATTAAAAATCATGTTCCCAAGAAAATTAGAAATTCTAGCCAACCAATTATACAATTGAAAACCCCTATAAATCCAACCTAGCATCTCTCGCTACCTTAAATACTGCCTTCAAGAGCAATACATATTGATAAAGTGCCTGATTTCATTATAAGCAGAAAAACAATTCACAGGAAAAACAATGTGAAAATTTAAAAGAGAAAAATAAGAGGGTCACCACCGCGATCATATCCTGGAGCAGCGCCGACGGTTCAACGGAACACGCAACAAAATCAAGGGTCAAAACATGGAGGCTGATAGCCTGGGAGGCACTCGATCAGCTACACGCCCGTACTGCGAACAGAAATAAAACCTCGAAGTTTAGAAACCCATGAGAACAAAAGAGAATTTCTATATCATGACAGACTAGTTGCAAAGAATTTGGCATGTCATCAAAATGATGATTTTGCCACTGATCTGAAGCAAACAATTGGCTATGACTGAAGGACAAAATCACCATTTGGTGGAGTAACCAGCCAGGTTTTCAGCCAGGTAGCACGTCGCAATAGCAAATTAGCAACGTATACTAAACCAAAGGAAGCTAAAACCAATTGATTGTAGGCGAAGGCACACAAGATCAATACTAAATGCATATGCCTACATGAGTTTTCCATATCGAAAATTATTATCACGCAAATGGTTTTTATCTTCACAATACAGCAAAATCAGCCTTTCGCGGTTTTTTATGAAGATGCGGCATTTTTCAAACGACTCCAATGTTTTGACGACGTTTTTATAAACGCTACAAAGGCATCGCGATATAAATCGTCGCCAAAGACTTCCGCGATGTTTGTAAGAAAAGCACCGCTAAAGTCGCCCTAGAACATAAATGTTGTAGTGTTCACATCCAGATTTTTTAAATTGGGTATGTAGACCTAATTTACTCGGATACCATATTAAAACATATGCACCTAACCTAAAACAGTTAGGGTTGTAGGTGAAGGGGCCTATGAACAATATTAAATGCTCAAGACTACATGAGTTTCTTGATATGGGATTAAAAATCTAAACCGAAAACATGTAAAATTTATACTATGACAAGTTTATAGCGAAATAATGCTTCTAAGGCCCATTTATGTGTGTGAAATCAAAGTTGTGTACTACTCAGTAGTATGTTTGTTCATCGTATCAAATAAAACATAAATAATTAAAAGCAAGTATTGCAGAAACTCAGAGGTTGTTGGCTGTAAGAAATGTGCGCTTCAAAGTATTACTCTTAGGGCTCATTTGGCGAAAATTGCACTTTATACGGTCTGGAAAAAATTTTAGGTGTGTTTCCCCAACCTAGTTTTAGGCGGGAGATTAAATACGGCTATACAATCTGGTATCCTACGGCTGAGTTGTTTTCACGGAATACTGCAGTATTCTAAAAATACTGTTAGTATTGTCAGTATTTCGATTCATCATGTTGTTTTTCCAGAAATCCACGGTTTAATGCGTGCTCCCACAGTGATCTTAGATGGGAAAAACATACCTAAATTTTTTCATTGGGTCTGGGTACTTAGGACCGCTGAAGCTTAACCACATGCAAGATTGTGGGGACATTTTGCGTTTATGATCAGACCTAACTAAACACTACATGTGTTTTTCATACATGTGCTCACAACCGCTACTGCTCTCCCAAACAAGACCTTCGACATCAATATCAAATTCAAACACAATAAACAATAATATATCATCGCCCAAAAATGAGTCTCAATTTCACAAAATAAAATAAAAACAATTTACTTTTCAAAACACGATTTAAATCCACATACACCAAATGAATTCTAACGTACCTTCTCTTGCAAGTACTTATCTCGGATTGCTTTGAGGAAGGAACCACACGAATTCTGCTGCAAATCTTGCATCCCAAGGACTGCAGTCTGAAGATCTAAAGCTTTGTACGATGTGTAATGCTCAAGCGTGTGATTCTATCATGGAAGCAATAAAGTACAATGAGCAATTGCAATATGCATATTCTGAATAATTTACCGAGTTCAGGGAAGCATAGTTCATCTACCCAGGGGTGATCAGACTGATCCATCGTCCATCTAGCAAGGAATACGGCAGACGCGGCTATAACAGAAGGAAGAAACTTCAAAAAGCTATATTCGACCAATGTCAACTCCGCTAAGTAATTTGCAATGTATCCTAAAGTTGGTGAAGGCACCTGCGAATCAAAAAAGACAGGCTGAAATGTTTCGAAATGCAGAGCTATAAAAAGAGTAACAACTTGTATTTTGGAAGACAAGTGACAGCCCCCCCCCCCCCCCCCCCCCCCCATGTGGGCAATGATAGTATCCTGACCACGACAGTGCCCCGACACGACAACACTCCATCCGCTCGCTTTCCCCTTGGGAAGTCATGTCGGCGAACTGCAATCATGCGATTAGGGGGCTGAGAGTGGTGGGAGTGTCATCACGTCGGGGCACTGTCGTGGCCAAGATACCGTCGTTGGCACGACCTAATACAAGGGTAGACACCATATATACGCCGATCCTCGCGTAACATATCACGTGTAATACGTCAGTGGAAAAACTTAACATAAAATACATATATTCAACTCTCCCTCTCAAATTGGGAGTACATATCATGATATCAATAATTCCCAGCTTGAAAGTATTGTTAGAAAAATTGTCATGGCTTAGTCCTTTGATGAAGATGTCAGCCAGTTGATCTTGAAAATTCACAAAAGGAATACAAATATTGCTCTTGTCTAGGTGATCATTGATGAAATATCTATCCACTTCAACATACTTCATCCTATCATGTTGAACAAGATTGTGTGCAATACTGATGGAAGCTTTGTTGCTATAATAGATTGTAATATAGGTTTGTTCAACAGGAAACCCACATCCTAGAGAATTGTTTTCAACGACAATCCCTCACAAACTCTGTGTCATAGCCCTACATTATACTTCGGTACTTGAGCGAGCAACCACATTATATTTCTTGTACTTCCTAAAGACGAGATTTCCAGTCACAAATGAGGAATATCTAGTAGTAGATTTCCTATAATCTTGGCTACCAGTCCAATCAACATTAGTAAACACTTCAATATTTAATGATCGATAAGCAGATGACAGAATCCCACGTCCTGGAGACTTCATGAGGTATCGTAACCCCCGATATGCAGCCTGCTGATGGTGAATTGTGGGAGAGTGCATGAATATACTTAGGATACCCACAACATAGGTAATATCAGGGCGAGTATAAGATAAAGTATATGAGTCTCCCAACCAATCTCTGATACCTTGAGATGTCAACTTTCTCCCCTTTAGGCTTTGTTTGGTTGGACTGTTGCTGATGAAAGCTGTTGATAGAAAAAGTGCTGATTCTGAAAAATGAAGTTTTGTTAAAAAACAGTTTGAGTGAAATGAAGTTTGCAAAACAGAGTTTTGAAAAAGTTGTTTGGAAACAAAACGGAGTTTTGAGTAAATTTTTTGTCCATAACTTTTAATTACCAACCATTAAATATATGAAAAATCATTTTTTTTCATAATATAACACCCAACAAAAAAATGTTTCATTCAGACATTTTTTAGAACCAACCCCCGCCATTTTGGTCTATGTTCTAACTTCATACAACTGATCTGCTATAATATTACGTAGCGCGATCATCTCCTCCATACTACGTGCAGCGTCAGTGCATGTTTCTTGTCGCCCTTGTGAGGTCATCCCAAGATCTCGACCCCTTTGCTCGCACTTACTAAAATCAATATCCACACGCGAAGGGTGCTGACGAATGAAATTATGTAAAGTCATTGTGGCGATCACAATAGCTATTTGTTTGTCAAAATGATAGCTTAACATGACCCGAAGTATGACCCACTTTTTCTTCCAAATCCCGAATGATCGTTCTATCACACTTCTAAGCGATCAGTGTACATGATTGAACATCTCTCGACGTCCTTCTGCTCGACGACCACCACGAGCAAAGTCTGGTAAATGATACCGTGTATCTTGATAGGATTTCAAGTATCCTCTTTGTAGAGGATAACAAGAATCTATCAAGTAATATTTTTCTGAAAATTATTAATAAACACACAAACAATACACACATACACATACAACACACAAAACACACACAACACACACACACACAACACACGAACAACACACACACATCTACAACACACACACACACAACAAATACAGTGAGCCAGCACACACATACAACACACACATAAATTACACACACAGACAATACAACACACACATATTAGAAAAGCAAAAATACACACACAAACAATAGTTGAAATCAAGTAGTGAATCATATATCACAAAAGCTAAAACACACACACAAACAATAGTTGGAATCAAGTGCAAATCAACAATCGGCTACCTGAAAACTGAAGAAAGGTAATTCCTGTAGGAAGATCCGATATGGCCACAAATGGAGAAACCAACAATGTACCTGGAAAAAGGAGAAATAAATCAGCAACATGATTTGCGAAAAAGCAAGCCGGCGAGGAGGAACATCCGGCGGTGGTTGATCGAAGAAGAAGAAGGATCGGGAGATGGAAGACACTAGGGTTTCAGAAAATCGCAGGCGATGAGGGAGGAAGAAGGAGAAGGATTGGGAGATTGAAGAAGAAGAAGGATCGGGAGATCGAAGAAGAAGGATCGGGAGATCGAAGAAGATGTGGAGTGGTGGTGTTTCGCCGTGGCCGACGGGGAAGATGGATCGAAAGATTTCGCCGCTCGCGAAGAGGGGGATCGGGATGGCTCTTCGCTCTGGATAGGGTTGCGTCTAAACATGACTTAAAACTGTGGGCAGGGGTTAGTAAAAACTAGCGGAAATTTAAAACCGCCGGTTCTTAAAATAGCGGCGCCAAAACTGCTTATGCTCAAAACTACAGTGCGTTTTAACCGCACCGTAGACAAAAAGCCCAACCAAATGCTATCTTAGTATCTGCATCAATCTTGAGATTAGCCTCAATAGGTGTATCTACGGGAGCACATCCAAGCATACCAGTTTCATCCAAGAAATCGAGAGTATACTTTCTCTGAGAGATGAAGCTCCCCTATGAGACCTTACAACTTCAATCTCCAAGAAGTATTTAAACTTTCTCAGATCCTTGACTTCAAATTCTTTGCTCAATCGTTCTTTCAAGTGTGATTTCATTGAGATCATTTCTTGTAATGATGATGTCATCCACATATACAATGAATAACAATATTTGAGTTCCTCTTCTCTTAATAAAGAGAATATGATCAACATGTCCTTGAGTGTAACCTAATTGTAACATGGTTTTGTGAAACCATCCAACCAAGGCTCTAGGGGATTATTTCAGGTCATATAGGAAATTTTGCAGACGACAGACCTTTCTATTAGACCGTTCTTTGGTAAAGCCAGGGGGTCATTCATGTAGACTTCTTCTGCCAGTCACCAAGCAAGAATGTATTTTTGAAATCAAGTTGTTGTAACTCTCACCCAAGACTTGGCACAAGAGATGTTCACACAAATAAAATTCATCTCTGCAACAGGGGCAAAGGGTTCTTGGTAGTCCATTCCCTGGGTTTGGGTGTACCTTAAACTGTAATGCCCCAAAACCAATCTTTTTAATAAGTGGGATGCTGATAGAAAAGCGAGTGTGCGATTAACAGGATGGCATTAGGTTAAAACAAATTCCCCAAACCCTATCCTCCCAACACATATACCCGACCTCCCCCCCCCCCCCAAGCATTTTCGGCTCTCCGCGTGTGTGCGCCATCGAGGAAGATAATAGGAGGAGATCGCTCTTAGGGCTTGTGATTCTTCCCTTCAACCTCGATCGAGTGGAAGGAGGGTCGTCGGACTCCTATTCGCCGCCACTTGCGCCATTCGTGAGAGAGAGAGAGACGGTGGGAGGCTTCCTGTGGCTGTGTTCTGTACCAGCCAACTAAGAGCAAGGAGGAAATTCTCCTATTGCTGCGCTGACCTAGAAGCAATGGGGTGTTGTCGCCAACGTTGTTGATTAAGAAGAGGTAGTGGCCGGGGACCAAACCTTCATGCATTGATGGTGCTCCAACAATAGTAAAAGGAGGAGAACTCTCCACCCCTTCTTGCCAAGATCTGTGGTGGCCAAACCCCATAGGGCCGACTTTCTCCTCTATTGTTGCGCGAAAGAGATCTCATTGACGAGTGGAGCTTTGGAGAAACCCTAGCCGAGATCTTGAAAGGAATCGTTGCAGGAGAGTGAATCAGATCTTGATTCATCGAGAAATGTTCAAATCCATAAAGAGGAAATTGCTTTGGGAGCTCAAATCGCCGAGAGAAAGCGGTTGTGACCTTCCATGGCTCCGAAATGCGCGCCGAGGGTAACGACTCTTTTCCCCCGGTCTTAGGACCATTATTTTTTCTATGCTTTGTGCTTGTGTTGATTTTTTCGTGCATTGAGAGTCCCCTCACATCGTCTTGGTTGAGGAGAGGAACTCCGCCAGGGCATGGGATTGCAATCCCGACGTATGTTTATGCGTGAACTGCACGTAGTCCATCTCCCATTATGCGGTGGAGAGCGGGGACTCCGCCAGGGTGTGGGATTGTAACCATGGTGTAGTTTTCTGCTTCTAATTTGCTTAGGAGGGCCACCCACCTCCAATTGGATGTGGTGTGTGTTTCCCTCGATTCATTGCGAACCTCCGGGTCGATTGTGTTCGTCTCCGACATAAATGTGCATTTAGTGATCTGACGCGCGTGCCTGGACTTAGGCATGTTGTGTGAAGTCTACCTGTGGCGATAAGCCTGGATCAGTGATGCTTCTGTGACGTGCATTGCGATTAACACTAGGTACGCGAACGAGAATGTCTTGTGCTATTCGTTGTAGTACTTTCAGGAATTCATGGGCTTTAATCGTAAAATACCCACCTCCAATTCTTGCAGTACGCACAAACGATGGAGGTAGAGGTAAATGTCATCTGAGGCGGCAGAGCATGGATATCCTTCTTTTGCTTCTTCAGGAGAGAACGACAAACTTGTGCAACATGACCCACCTTACGACAGAAGGCGCACACCTCCTTGGACTCGGGACCTTGCTCCTGAGATGGAGCACTCTTGCGCTTGAGGTCGGACGTTGCGGCATTGCTGGTGTCATGCTGGACTTTCGTGGCAGAACGATCCAGCTCAATTGCTTCCACCTTCAAGGCGGCACCCACGGTCTCAGCGTAGGTGGTGGCGCCATGGGCTACCACATGCTGCTGGAAGTCATGACGGAGCCCCTTCACGAAACAGCTGATCTTTTTTGCTTCATCCGGCACAAACTCCGCAGCAAAGAGGGATAGGAGGGAGAACTCTCTCGCATACTCGGTCACTGTCCTACCAAACTGTTGAAGGGACAGGAACTTCTCAGTTAAGTTGTCCCGCTTCACAGAAGAGAGTAAGTTCTCCATAAGAGCGTCCTTGAACTGTCCCCAAGTCAAGGTGGTACAATCGGAGAAGCTGCGACGTTGAAGCACCAAGTGTAAGCATCCCCGGTCAGCTGATAGGCCGCAAGGAGAACCTTTTGGGCCTCGGTAACTGCAGCATACTCAAAGTGTTTCTCCATCTGGGAGATCCATTCAGTGATCACGAAGTAATCACGGTCGTCGTTGTAGGCAAGCAGATTTAGTCTCTTGAAAGCCAGAGTGTCTGACATCGCTATAGGGGAGCAGCCGAACTTGGGACGAGCGGGACCTCCATGGTGCCATCAGGCAAGCCGGTTCCACATCCAGGTGCAGGAGGGATGGTGGTAACAGCTACTCTGGTCGTCCCTGCGCTGCCAGAACCAGGGGCTGGATCAGGAGTTTGGCGTTACCCCTCCAGAAGGGTGACACCCTCCAGAAGCTGTCTCAAAAGCTGGGCAGTTTCATCTCTAGGGGACTCCCTCGCAGAAAGGGTAGCTTTCTTTCGCTGCGATCGCTTAGGAGTCATCTAAAGGAAACAAAAAAGAATTGAGTAAGAGAAACAGTCAGACTAAGCATAACAGATCGAGACAACAAGTTCTAGCATTCTAACATTGTTGGACACGTAAATCATGTAATAGTTATAACATTTTCAGTGCACAACTCTAGGTGAAAGTCATGCAAATGCAAATGCGACGATAGATTCGTGTGCGATAGAACTATGATTGCAAAATCCATGTGTGTACAATTGTCATCTGTTGCTCTTAGTTTAACACTTGTGAAATGAGTTATGATATGCATGCAATGTAATTATGCATACAATGCATTCCTAAAAATGTCCATGAATGGACACACATGTCATGTTAAGTGCTCATATCACTTAACATGTCATGCACATTATGATTCAAATGTCACACACTTGAAAATATTAAACCTCTCATACAATTTAATATTTGCAAACGGTGTATATTCAAGTGGAAATTCATATGCATATAAATGTTAAGTTTGCTCATACTCCCTTAACATTTGCACGCATACTACGCATGTTTATGAGTGAGTGTGTGTGTGTTTCAGCATCGAACAACATACAACGACAAAGTGAGTGAAGCAATGCTGCATGTACATATTTATTTACATAATAAAGTTCCAAAATATTTAATACTTTCAAAATACTTCATTTTTAGGAGCAAACCTCCCTCTGATACCAACTGTCACGATCCGTCTTAACAAGATCAGAGTGCGCTTCAGGCGGGTCGTGATGTCACAGACATGCAGAGAGGAGTCATGCCTGTTAAGACGGACACAGAGATTCTACAACTAGTTTTAAATTGTTATTTTTGAAAGGGATTCAATTGATTTTAAATTGGTGCGTAAACCACAAATAAATAAATAAAAATTTGTTGTGCATGTTTTCTTTTTATAAAAATGAAACCACAAGCAGTACTGAAACTAAATGAATGCAATTAGTCACAAAGGTAGAAATATCATAAGTGAAATGAACTAGTACAATGCTTCACCTTAAAAAGCTGTCCACGATACAAGAGAAAATGTCTGACGATAACCAATACATGAATAGTAAAATCCAACAGTAACTGAAACAAAATGCATATAACCTACTGATGCATCAAGCCAAATTGAAACCTCCAAGCAAAGTTGAAGTTGGATGAAGAATACTCGGGAACCGGACGGCGCTGTCACGAACCCTAAGGCAAATCCAATCAGAAGGAAAATTCCTCTGAACATGAAAAAAATACATAAAGATTCAAGTTAATAACTTGTACAAAAATTAAGCAAAAGAAACAAGAGCTCAGTGAACTAGTTTTACACGTAGCAACCTACTACCGGACAACTAACCATGTCTAACAAGATGATTTTACTTTAATAGCCTACTCCGTAGTTTAGTCTAGCTGTCATACCATACGCAAAAAACAATGAAGAGTGAAGGTGTTATCATTTGGTGTACATGATTCTAGTGTATAAATTGATGCAAGACTTATCAACAACTGTGCTTGCAATAGTCGCTTAATGGTTTCTGTTACCAGCTAGACGGGGGCTCGATTCAACGCGTCATACCAAACCAACACACTCCTCTCAATGTCTGTCTATGATATTAAACAATCTCAGGAATTCATAATTGATTTGGACAAGTTATTAATTAAACGATTCCAGTCTATAAGGGTTTACTTCATAACAAAACGTGAAGTAAAAAAATAGATTTTTCCATTTTTGCAAGCAAGAGAGGTTTCTCTACTCGCCTTAAGGTAAAGCTGAACAAATGTCAACGGCTATACGGTGTTAGCAAGTGCTTAGAAATCCTAAATTCTTTTGACTTGCTTTAAGACCACGCGAACACAATATCATAACCGGGATTCCTACACTTACACAGACATTTAATATTTACAAAAAAACTCACATAAAAGGTGGTTTGAAGGAAATTACCTCCCTAGAGAGTGAGTGGAGAGGACTTACCACAAGGATCGAGAATTTGGCGGCTTTAGGCGTCAGAAACCCTAAATCGGAGAGGGTTCGGAGCGAATTCCACCGCTAGATCTAATGAGCGGCACCGAAAACACAAACATAAATAAAATTAGTCAAATTTATGATAAACACAAGAGGGAACGACAAAATTACGTCGATCGGAGGGCGAAAATCCTCCCAAATAAATAAGGGCAAAACTGAAAATAAGAGTTCGGCGGAGTTCCTTACCCAAGAAGGCCAGATCTGGGCTCAAAAATCCACAAAGAGGAGTTTCGAGCGAAACCCTAGGAGTCCCTCACGAAAACCACCGGCCGGAACGAGCAGGAGCTAGGGTTGCCAGAGAAGAACACTATCTTTGCCCTCTCTGGCCGGAGGAGGAGAAAAGGGATGAAGTTTCCTTGAAAGGAAGAAGCGACCGGCGAGCTTGACGGTGTCGTCGGCTTCCTGGAGAGGCACAATCACTGCTTTCGGTGTCGTCGGCCAATGGGAGAGCCGAAGACGGCAGGGGAAGAGAGAGGGAGAGGCGCCAGGGGTTGCGGGAGGAAGAGGAGGCGGGATCAGCGGCTTGCGACAGCGTTATGGGAGACGGGAGAGAAGCGATGGGTCGACAGGTTGCGGGATGCAGAAATAATGAAATGGGTGGTGGGGAGGGCGGCTAGGGTTTTTAAAGAGGGAAATTAGGGTTCTTTATATACATATATATATAATTACTATTATTATTATCGTTGAGATAACAAGGAATGAGGTTGTTACAACACTTTAGGAGATTCCTAATATATAAAGACAAGTTACAAATTTATCAATTCTGATGTACAAGAGTAGTTACAAACACGAAAAGAGAGGAATTGAGTTATAGAACAATATTCGCTCAAGTCTTAGAGTCAAACAGACCTAAGAAACAAAATTCGATGACACAGGGAAAACTAGATCGAGAGTTTTGAGTCTCGTTGGTTCGAGAGATTAAGGTCATAATAACAAGAAGATTTATCGAGTATATTGTAGAGGTAAGATGACATATATCGGTTCAGAGATATAAGTACTCACATATGGTAAATCATCCTTTGACACAAGTATTTTCCAAGTAAAAATGTGTGTTACGAGCATGATATATCAAAACACCAAACACATACTTGCTAACCAAAATTCGTTACAATTATTATCATGACACTTGTTGCTCGTGCTCAATATTCTATCATTCTTCTCATTATTCATCTAATGAGATCAAACCATTCACCATAGAAAATATCCAAATAAAACCATTCATCTAAGTGTATATCAATGTAAGACTCGCTCATGATCACAAATTCATGTAATTCCAAATATATTACACCCTAAATTATTAACTTATCAGACCGGGTATTCAAGATTTAAACTTATTGACAAACCAAACATTCCAGGGTGAAATCATAGAATCGTAAGAACAAACAAAATAATTAGGATACAAATCCATTTAACAGATCAATATATACAAAAATGTAGTCATAAATAAGAGAACAAAGCCATTAATTTAAATTCGATGCTCGCAAGAGAGAGAGGGATCTTTACTTGCCTTAAAGAAGCTGAAATTGACGGCGACGGCTAAGCGGTGTAAACAAAAACAGAAACCTTATTTGGACCTGTCTAAGAACAATGAAATTGATAATGACCTAATAAGAAACACAATGAAAGCACGGTTAATTATATTATAAGGCCAAAAACACGAGAAAGAGTGGTTTACCTCCCTTAAAAGTGAGCGGAGAGGAGACACGCGGAGACGAAGACTTGGCGGCGCTTGAATAGGAGAAACCCTAAATCGGAGAGGCTCTTGAAGAGATCACGTTTGTAGCGCCGCCGAACAGCGCCGGAAAACACAAACACAGCGACAGTTAGACAATTATGAGAGGGGAAAAATCATGAAACACGAGATATATGAAATTGGAGCGCAAACTTTTCCAAGAAAAATTCATGGAAATCTAAATAGAGGTGAACAAGAGGAGAGGAGTGAGTTTCTTACCCAAGGAAAACAAATCCATGCCGAAAATCTGAGTGGAGGAGGATTTGAGCAAAACCCTAGGCGTAATCGGAGCCCAATGAAGATGGAGAAGCGGCTGCCGGAGGGAGAGAAGGCGGTTGTCGGCCCTTCGGAGGAGAAAGAAGTGTTGCCTTGCTGATCATAGAAGAAGGAGAGGAGGAGAACTGAAGGCTTTGGAGGAAGATGTCGACGACCTGAGGCGGAGGAGGAGAAGCAGACAACATCGCAACGGCAGCAAGAGGCACGGGCGGCGGGTGTGGCGGGGGAGGCAGAAATCGGGAGCGGAGGGGCGCCGAGTGCGGAAAACTGGAGCGGCGGGATGGCGTTTACGGGAGACAGGGCACGGGAAAATTCTGGGCCGAAATATGTTTTATTGCGGGAGGGGGGGGGGGGGGGCTGCTCGGCTGAGTTGAAAGAGGGGAAGATTTAGGATTTTTTTGTTATTACAAATATGTCATTCTTATTTAATTAGCACATTCTTTTTGTTAAAATCCCGGGTTATTACAACCTATCACGTGTAATAGGTAGTGAAAAAACTTAAAATAAAACACATATATTCGATTGGGCCTCCCCATTTTACCAAAAAAGGTGTAAGAATATCTTTATTGAAGAAGAATGATGAAACCTTGTATATACTTCTACAATACATAATTACAAGTATGAATACATATATATAGGGAGAGAAAAGAGAGAGGAATCCCTTTTTCAAGATGTGAGACTATTACATAAAGAGGAAGAAAGCCGATAATGGGCCTTTACATTATCTTTTTCTTACACACCTCGTAAGCTGTAGCGTACAAGTCGTAAGCACTCAGCTTGAACAAGATCTGATAAAATAGAGTACTTGATAGTGTCTTAGTGAAAATATCAGCAACTTGATCAGTAGCTGAAACATGTTTCAACTCCAGCTTCTTCATTTGAATCTTTTCCCGAATGAAGTGGCAGTCAACTTCAATGTGTTTCGTTTTTTCATGAAAGACATGATTCTTAGCTATGTGTATAACAACTTGACTATCACAGATTAGGGTAGCTGGTGAGGGAAGTTTTACTCCTATATCTCGTAGAAGACCCTCAAGCCATGTGAGCTCAGATACAACAGATGTCATCGAACGGTACTCAGCTTCGGTCGAAAATCGAACAACCACAGACTATTTCTTACTGCACTAGGTAACAAGATGACCTCCAAAATATGTACAAAATCCGCTGGTGGAGCGCCGATCATCCAGGGAATCAGCATAATCAATATCCGAATATGCAACTAATGTTGCATTAAAAGAGGAAGAAGTTTTGTATACAAGCCCTTGACTAGGTGTTGTTTATAGATATCTCAGAATTCGTTTGACAGCTTGTAGATCAGACATCCGAGGAGAATGCATAAACCGTCTGACAACCCAACAACAAAGGATATGTCTAGTCTTGTGACTGTTAGATAAATCAATTTTCCAACCAGACGTCAATAGTATTCTGGATTTGGAAGGAGAAAATCTTCGTCAGATGCATGTTTGCAAAACTTGTGATTGACATCCATATGAGTATGAATCGGCTTGCATCCAAAGTAGTCAGCATCCTGAAGAAGGTCAACATAGTACTTCCGTTAGGATAGGACAAGATCATCAGGACGTCTTGCAATCTCAAGACCAAGGAAGTATCGAAGGTTTCCTAGATTTTTTGTTTGAAACACAGAACTAAGGTGATGTTTGACCGCTTGTATTCCTTTTGCATCATCTCCTGTGATTAGAATGTCATCAACATATACAAGAAGGAGAACCGTTCATGTTGTCTTATGTCAAGTGAACAAAGAAAAATCTGCCGAACTTTGAGTAAAGCCAACTTCCCGAACAACCCTACTGAACTTATCGAACCATACCCGAGGAGATTGTTTGAGACCATAAATTGACTTCTTGAGGTGACAAACTCAGGACTCCCCCGTGTTCTCAAACCCGGGAGGCTGTTGCATGTAGACAGTCTCTTGAAGATCGTCATTAAAAAAAATATTTTTGATATCCAGCTGATGTAAGGGCCACTGATGATGCACAGCCGCGGAGAGGACACAAACCGTATTGAGCTTGGCCACGAGAGAGAACGTTTCCTCAAAATCGAGGTCTTGTTGTTGAGTAAAGCCGCGAGCCACCAGACGGGCTTTAAGACGATCAATTGTCCCATCAGGAGTATGCTTGATGACAAAGACCCATTTACAACCAACAGGAGTCTGTCCTGGAGGAAGAGAGACTAGATCTCACGTGTGATTAGCCAGAGGGCTGTCATTTCTTTGTTCATGGCCGCCCGCCCGCCCGCCCGGATGTTGAAGAGCCTCCTGCACAGAGTTAGGTACAAAAATAGAGGATAGTGTAGTGGCAAAGTTTTGAAGCATCGGGGACAAGCGATGTAAGGATACGTAATTCGCCATAGAATGGGCTGTGGAGGCAGGGGTTGGATCATCAGGTCGCAGAGTGCCAGAGGTTGAAGCTGACTGCAGTGGGGCGACGAAACGAGGAGGTCGACGAGTGGACACAAAGAAGAGAAGGTTTGTGGAGAACAGGAGCGTTGGTGGGAGGTGGTGGTGGTGGAGGGCACGTAATTGGGACGACAAGCGGTGATAATGACGGTGGTGGAAAAAGTGGTGAAAAACGGTTGATCTTCCAAAAAGGTAACATCTGCCGAAACAATTACCTTACACGTAGTGGAAGAGTAGCAATCATATTTTTTTTGAGTGCGGGAATAACAAACGAACATATGTTTGGCTTCCCAAGAATTGAGCTTGTCAGTGGAGGGACCAAGATGATGAACATAGCAAGTACAACCAAATATGCGAGGATGAGAGGGAATGGTGGTGTAGAAGGAAAGAAGAGACTGAATGGAGTGACATTATTGAGGATGGAGAAGGGAGACGGTTGATGAGATAACATGTCATCGAAACCGCAAAATGTCAATACGTCTTGGGAACATGCATTTGAATCATGAAACAACGAGCAACATCAAGGAGATGTTTATTTTTGCGCTCAGCCACAACATTTTGTTGAGGAGTATAAGCACACAAAGTTTACTGAATAATCTCAAATTCAGAATAGAGATATCGAACTCATGACTAGTGTATTTACGAGCATTATCCGTCCGGAGTGTTTTGAATTTATCTGCAAACTGTGTGCGAGTTTCAAGCACGAAATCACGGAACACACGAGAAAGCTCGGAGCAATCACGAAGTAAGTATAACCAGGTCATTCGAGAATAATCATCAATAAAAGTGATAAAATAACGATAATCAGACACACTTGCTATTTTATATGGGCCCCAAACATCATAATGAACAAACATAAAAGGAGCAAAACTCCGGGTACAATGAGGAGGAAAAGAAGAGCAATGTTGTTTCTCCAAAATACAATAATCACAGGTAAAAGACGGAAGCGGAACATCAGGAAGCACCTTCTGAAGAACTGGAAGAGGAGCATGCTCAAGACGCCGATGCCAGTCAACAAAGGAGACGGAGGAGAGAATGGTAGGAGAAGCATCAAGAAGGTAGAACCCATTTTGCAGTTGTCCTTTACCAATGATACTATGCGTCCTGCGATCCTGCATCAAAAAAGAAGAAGAGGTGAATGAGATAGAACAATCCAGATCAGCAGTAAGGCGGCTAACATAAAGTAAATTAAAGGGAGAGCTCGGGACATGGAGAACCGAGCAAAGAGAAATAGAGGGATTGAGTAGTATATCAGCAGAGTCAGAGACAGAAGCGGTGTTGTTATTGGCTAAAGTGATAACTTTGGATTGCGGAGAATCCAAGTATCGAGGTGGCTTTAGGGAGGTGATATGGTGAGTAGCACCTGAATCCACTATCCAGTGCGGACTGGTGGATAGACAGGCGATACCTTCATGAGACACGGAGACAACAAAGGCAGGCGAGTTGTGAAGCAACCCTTGAAGTTGTTGGATTTGGAGGCGACTTCATCGAGATCAGCACGAGTGGCAGAAGGGTTGTGGGTAGCAGCAACAACAGATGGACGAGAAGGAAGACCATGTTTACGATAGCAGGTCGCTTCAAGGTGGCCTTCCTTACCACAGAAGGTTCACTTAGGTCGGGGCCGCCACTGCGATCCCTCCCCCGGGAGCTTGTACGTCCTCCACGGGTAGGGGTAGGGAGAGGTAGTAATGGTGCAGGAGATTGTTGGAGAAGGGCCGGTGAAGGAGGGACGATAGTATCCGGAGGCGGTGAAACCTTTAAAAGCATAGAGCACACATCAGATAAGGAGGGAATAGTAACGAATGAGAGGATCTGAGCCCGAATACCGTGAAGAAGAGGTGGAACACAAGCCATCATCATGACAATACCAACTGTTTCCTTTTGAACACGTTGGGCAACGAGATCCGTAGTCGGGGGATGATGTTGAATCTGGGCTTGTACCAACGTCTTGGACTGAACAACAAAGGAGGTTAAGTCGACAACACTGTCGGAGTCTAGGGACTGAAGATCGGTGATGATGTCGTACATGTGATGGAGACTGTCCTTGCCGGAGTAAAGGGAATGTAGCTCAACCCACATTGTCTGGGTTGTCTCGTGATACATGATCATGCGGTAAGGTTCGTCATCAAGAGAGTTGATGAGACACGTCTGAACACGATCATCATTGTGAAGCCAGTCATCAGTGAGTGCAAAAGAAACCGCCTGAGTTAAATGATGCAGAAGCCTCTTTGACTGAAGAACACGGCAAACGAAATGCACTCACTCAACAAAGTTCTTCCTAGTAAGAGAAATGGTGGCGATTCTCAATTCGTCCTGTAGTTCAGGAAAAGGGACAACGCTCCTAGTTGGAAGAGAGGAGTCAGTAGAAGAATTTATGCCAAGGTGGGTAGGCGGGCATGACAAGAAGACTGCAGACAGAGAGCAGCGGTTAAGGAGAGAGACAACCCGCAGAACAGTGTCAGCACAGCAGAAGAAGAAGCCGACAAGAGAGCAAGCGGGAGACTACAAGCAAACACAGAGTTGAGACCGCACGGTAAGGGCAGAGGCCGACAGTAAAAAGAGCAAGCTGCGGACTAGAGGAGGCTGCATCTAGAGGAGAAGAAGCTAGAGGAGAAGAAGATCGGCAGTCCGCGACAGATAGCTTTGGGGATAGAGCGCAAGAGACCACAAAGGCAAACTCATGCAGACAAACAAAGCAGGCCACAACTCGCAGGGGCAAGCAACCGTGCTGAGAGAGTATTGGTAAGACGGACCGCGTTGAGGGAGCAGCGGCAAGAGAGACCGCATTGAGAGAGAAGCGGCTAGAGAGACCGCGTTGAGAGAGCCGCGGGAAGAGAGACCGCGTTGAGAGAGCAAGCGGCTAGAGAGACCAACTATGGCAGCAAGAGGTAAAACTTCACCAAGCAGTGGGAAGACCGCAACAGATAAAAGAAATCACAGATGGGCAAGCAGACCGCAGCCAAATGGAGCAGATCGCTGCGGGTAAAGAGCAAACCGCGCGTCCAAATCGCACGAGCAGGAAGAAGGGAGTCAAATCGGGCAGACCACGGTGGAAAGGAAAAAGCAGAACGCACCAGGACAGGATGGTGGGACTCGGCAGCCAAATCTATAAAACCAAGAGAAGACCCATGAAAATGAGGGCATCGCGTTGAGTGCCCTGCAGACTAGAACTAGCAGTTCGCCCGAAGTACAAGAATAAGAAAACCGCAAACACAGTTATCCGCCGAACACAGGAGACCGCGGGAGGGGGCGGTTAGGAAAAGTTAGGTCGCGTAGATGGATCAGTGAGCTCTGATACCATGAAGAAAAATGTTGAAACCTTGTATAAACTTCTTCAATACATAATTACAAATATACAACAACACTCAAACCTTTATCCCACTATAGTGGGGTCGGCTATATGGATCCTTTGTCGTCATTGTGCCATATCTTTTGTCATAATCTCACTAATGTCTAAGTACATCATGTCTTTACTTACAGTTTCATTCCAATTCTTTATTGGTCTACCCCTCCCTCGTTTAACATGCCTAGTGACTAGAATCTCACAACCCCTAACAGGTGCCTCTAATGGTCTCGTTTGTACGTGTCCAAACCATCTTAGACGAGCTTCTCGCATCTTCTTTGCAATTGGTGCTACTCTTGTCTTATCCCCAATAATTTCATTCCTAATTTTATCCAATCTCGTGTGTCCACACATCTACCTAAGCATTCTCATCTCCGCAACTCCCATTTTTTGCTCATGTACACAATTCACTGCCCAACACTCAGAACCTAAGAGCATCGCGGGTCTAATTGCAGTACGGTAAAACTTGCCCTTAAGTTTTAGTGGTACTTTACGATCACATAAGATCCCTGACGCGCCTCTTCACTTCAACCAACCCGCTTGAATTTTATGTGTCACATCTTTATCAATACCTCCGTCTTTTTGAACTATCAATGCAAGATATTTAAAACACTCACTACGGGAAATATCTTGATCACGCAACTTAATAACGAAGTCATTTGACCTTCTTGTACTACTAAATTGAAGCTCCATATACTCCGTATTTGCCCTGCTCAACCTAAAACCCTTCTTTTCTAAAGTATCTTGCCAAGATTCAAGTTTTACGTTTACACCCTCGCGCGTCTCATCAACCAAAACGATATCATCCGCAAACAATAAACACCAAGGTATTGCTTGTTGAATATGTCTGGCGAGCTCATCTAAGATAAGGGTAAAGAGATAAGAGCTTAAAGCTGAATCTTGATGTAAGCCAACAGTAATAGGGAATTCCTGTGTTAATCCTCCAAATGTCCTCACCCTTATCACTGAAATTGTATACATATCTTTGATTGTGTCAATATATGATATATTTACACCTTTCTTTTCTAAGACTCTCCATAAGATCTCTCTTAGAACTCTATCATAAGCCTTCTCAAGATCAATAAACAACATATACAAATCTTGTTTTCTTTCTCGATAGTTGTCATTGAGTCTCTTCAAGAGATGTATAGCTTCCATGGTCGACCTTCCTGACATGAATCCAAATTGATTCTCCGAGATGTTAGTTTCTCGTCTTAATTTTTTTCTATTACTCGTTCTCATAGTTTCATGGTATGACACATCAATTTAATTCCTCTGTAATTTATACAATTTTGGATATCCTCTTTATTCTTATACAAACGTAGAGATACTTTTTTTCCATTGGTCTGATATCTTTTTTGACTTCAGTATCTTATGAAAAAACATGTAAGCTACAAAATTTCTTCATTTCGTAAACATTCTCATACTTGATGGGTATATCGTTTGGCTCAACCGTCTATCTACTTTTCATCTTATTTAGAACATCTTTTACCTCTGATATTTGAATTTTACGATAAAAAGTTATGTTCTTATACTTATATAATTTACTTAACTCTTCCAAGTTCAATTCATTGTCCTTTGTTTCATTATAGAATTGATAAAAGTAATTTTTGCATCGCTCTTTAATATACATATCAACCATCAAAACTGTATCTGTCTCATCCTTTATGCATTTTACTTTACTTAAATCTTTTGTTTTTCTTTCTCTAGCTCGAGTCATTTCATATGTCACACTATTCACCTTTGGTAGGGGTGCCCATAAAAACCGGACCCGGGTGGTCGGCCCGGTAAAAGCCCGGCTAGGCCCGGGCTAAGCCCTCCCCGGGCCCGGGCCGGGCCATGGGGCCTAACAAGGCCCCATATATAGGCATTTGCCCGGCCCGGTGCCTGGCCTGGGCCGTGCCGGGCAAAGCCCGGTTTCCTAGGCCCGGGCTAAGCCTGGGGCCGGGCCGGGCAAAGCCCGATTTTTAGGCCTGGGCTAGCCGTTGTTTAACGACTCTAAGAACCGTTGTTAACATATGCTGCCAGCCCTATTTAATAGGGTTGGAAGCTATAATTATTAAATAATAATAATTATTTAATAAATATTAAAAAATAATTTTTTAAGTCTTTTTTAAAACTTATAAATCCCCCCCACTCCCCCCACTCCCAAATTTCCCAATCTCATCTCTCCTAATTCCCACACTCCCCCCTCCCACTATTTTTTACGTCGAATATGTCATCGACGATGACGTCATCATCATCATCAGTCGCTCACGAAGTGATGGAGCACAAGCATACGACGCCAGTTTGGGAATATTTCGACAAAGTGAAAGTCGACTCCGAGCATAAGGCGAAGTGCAAGCAATGCTCGAAATTAATTACTAGCAGTGGCAACTCGACACTCACAAGACACATTAAGTCTTGCACTGTCAAACAATCTCCTCCCGAGTCCAGCCAGACGCAATTATCTGCATCTTGACAAATATGGGCGTACGATCAAGGTCAGCAGTGGGAGCTGCAGGTGAAGAACGTCATCAGACGTGGGTTGTCGTTCAGCCACTACGATAACGAGCAAGAAACCGAGTACATGCAGCAAAGACTACAACTCAAATATCATCAAGTAAGTCGATATTCCATTAGACGTGACACACTTAAATATTATTTAGAAGCTAAACAATCTTTAATTAATTATTTTGAAAATTTTGAGGGTCGAGTGAGTTTAACGAGCGACGTTTGGACTAGTATCAAATTAGGATTATCATATATTTTCATCACTTGTCACAAGGTCGATCCCGTTTTCTGGGATCTAAATACGCGTATAATATGTTTTGAAGGTTTCGAAGACCCGCACACCGGTGTCGCGACTTATCAAATTATTTTAAAATGTTTGCGAGAATTTAAAATAAAAGATAAAATTATGAGTATTTTTTTCGACAACACCACAAATAATATCACCGCAATTGAGTGGTTAAAACGTGATTTAAAACTTATGTTAAACGGTTTTTTTTTCATACTCGTTGCGTCTGTCACGTTTTAAATTTGGTCGTACAGGATAGTTTAACATATATGGAACCATACATTAATAAAATACATTTAATATTATAATTTATTTATAGTTCTAAATAACGACGATAAGTTTTTAAAAAATTTGCAAACGCCCAAGGTCAAAAAATTTTGAAACCTTTATTTGACATGCCAATTAGATGGAACTGGACATTTACAATGTTAAAACGAGCGATTCGTTAAAAAACACTACTATTGGAATATTATACTATGTTAGATCAACATGAATTAACTGAGTCTGATTGGGTTGTTTTAGAAAATTATATGGATTTATTAGAAGTTTTTTATACGACGACAAATTCTATCTGACGTATATTATCATACTAGCCCGCTAGTTATTGAAAATATTGTTAATATTTCACAAAAATTAGATTATTTTAAGCAACACGCCGGATGGAGTGGTTTAATACAAATAATGGAAAACAAAATTTTAAAATATTATAGAGAAATCTCGGTCATATTTTCATGCGCCGCCGCTTTGAATCCTCTTTTCGGCGTAGACGGCGTATAAAATTTTATAGAAGAAATAAATAATAATTTAGGCGTAAATCTCAGTGATTCGGATTTGTATAATCATAGTATTTTAAATGTTAACACTATTTTTACTGAATGTTATAATTATTATGATAATTTATACGGATCGCGACCCCGCGAGGATGTGTCGCAACCAAAAACACGCGATAGTTTTAAAAATAAAATGTTAGAGTTAGCTTCAAGAAAAAAAAAACACGCACCACATCTAGTAGTTTAAATGAATTAGGCTTGTATACAAAAATCGAATTTTGTGATTTTATGAGTACGGACGAAATAGAAAATTTCGATATTTTAAAATGATGGAAAGGTAAAGTAAATACTTATCCTATTATTACCTATATGACCCGAGATTTACTAACGATTCAAGCTATCACGGTAGCTTCGGAGTCTGTTTTTTCTCTTAGTGGCAGGGTGTTGAACGAGCGAAGAAGTCGCCTAAGCAAAGAATCGCTCGAAATCTGCATATGCTGCACGGACCACTTGGATGCGATCAAGAGAAAGCAACATATTTCATTGATCGAGGATAGCTCGTCGGATATGGAAGACGAGATAGACGCGATCAACTTAAATTAAAACTTAAAGATGGCGAGGCAGATTTTTGAAATTTTGATAGTTTTTAAAAATGGCGGACATGTAATTTTATTGCATTTGTAATTTGGGATTTTTCAATCGCAAGTATTTTTTCAGTGTATTTATAATTTTGTATACTTCCGTAACCCGTTCAACATTAATAAAATTATTATTTTTAATTCCAAAATATGAAATTAATCATATTTTTTTCATATTCATTGTATTTATAAATTGTATTAAATTTTTTTTATAAAAAAATAATTTTTAAAAAAAACCGGGCCCGGGCCAAGCCCGGACCTGGGGGCCTTCGCAGACCCCCTCCTGGAGCCAGGTGCTCGGCCCGGCTATAATCAGGGCCCGCGCCCTGGCCCGGGAAAGCCCGGGCCTGGGAAGCCCGGTTTAGGCCCGGGCCCGAGGGGCTTTATGAACACGACTAACCTTTGGTATCTAGTCGCTTATAAAATTCTTCATAAGCTTGACTTTGTGTTTTACTTACTGCATGTTTAGCTTCTTCTTTGACGACTTTATATCTGACTAAGTTTTCATCATTCCTACAAGCGCAAAGTGATTTATAGCAGACCCTATTTGCCCTCGCATTGTCTTGCACTTCCTCTTTCCACCACCAAGATTCTTTATTTTGGGGGGGGGGGGGGGGGGGCGCACGACCTTTTGATACTCCAAATATGTTATTTCCACTTGTCCTTAAATGTGAAAACATAACTTCTCATGAGACATTAGGATCAACATAAAGATCATTAACTAGTTGTTCCATAACTGTTTTCTTGAAGGCAACCTGCTTTTCCATTTTCAAGTTTCACCACTTAATTTTTTTCAACATTTTTGTTCTTCTCTTAAATTTATTATATTTAATTTATACATTTAACACCACTAACTTATGTTGTATTGTCAAACTTTCTCCTGGTATGACTTTGCAATTCTTACAAATCATTTTATCCATTTTACGAGTCATAAAATAATCAATTTGTGATTTATTTGGTTAACTTTTAAACATAATTGTTAAAGAAAAAATCAAATTAGCCCATTTAGGAGGCCCATGTATAGCTTCTTTAGTCTCACATTATAAATGTAGAGTTCTCTCCCTCTTCTACCTCTATATAAGTGTATGTACTCCTATTATTTGATAATAAGATAATTGAGGGTGATTTTCTCTCTCATACACTTCTCTTTCTACATAGTATCAGAGCCATTCTTTCCTCCCTGCGGCCTCTGAATTCCTCCTCGCGGACTGCTTGCGGACTCGCCCTTTGATTCCTCCTTACTGCTTGAGGACTGCTTGCGGACTCGCCCTCTAACTCCACTTTCCTTCCCAGTCCCCTTTTTCCCTCCTGTCTCGTACTTTTGGATGTGTCTGTTATGTTCACTCTCTCGGACCACCCAGCGACAAACTTGCCGCCCGTGGCACCAAATGTGTCTTTGTTGGCTAATCACGTACCCAAAAGGGGTACGTCTGCTATTCTTCCACGCTTCACAAGGTGCTTGTCTCCGCGGATGTTACCTTTGCTGAAGATGCAAGATTCTTCTCTCAGCTCACCTCAACCACCGTCGTCCACTATTCCTCGTCCCGCTGTTCCTGTTACCTCTCAGCCCCTACTACTTCCGCTCCTCCCGTACCACTTTCCCCACCCCTCCCTCCTCCTTCACCTCTCTGTGTCTATACTCGCCGCTCGTCCAGGATTGCAGCTCGGCAGCAGCCCCCTACTACCGATGCTCTTCTGCGCGTTGACGATCCAGCACCACCATCTACGGCTCATCCCATGGGGAACTGTCTCCCTCTATCGCCTCTCTCCCCCACTTCGAACGTTTGCCCTCTCTCTCTCTACTATTTCCATTCCTAACTCCTTGCAGGAAGCTTTACAACATCCGGGCTGGCGTGCGGCCATGTACGACGAGATGGCAGCTCTCTGGACTAACCATACTTGGGTCATTGTTCCTCTTCCTCCTGGTCACTCTTGCGTTAGCTGCAAATGGGTTTTTACAATCAAACATGCTCCTGATGACACTGTTGATTGTCTCAAAGCCTGTTTGGTTGCACGCGTATTCACTCAGCAACATGGCCTCGACTACGACGAAACGTTCTCCCCGGTGGCCAAACTAAGTACCGTCCGGGTTCTGATCTCTCTTGTTGTGCACCGCCAATGATCCTTTCATCAATTAGATATCAATAATATTTTTCTCAATGGCGATCTTCAGGAGACTGTGTATATGCAACAACCACCTAGATTTGAGACCACGGCGGAGTCTCGTGTCTGCCTTCTCCGGAAGTCTATATATGGTCTCAAACAATCTCCCCGCGCTTGATTTGATAAGTTCAGTAAGGTGGTTCGCGAGATGGAATTCACTCGGAGTTCTGCCGATTTCTCTCTCTTTACTCGTCATCAGGACACAGGGACGGTTCTTCTTCTTGTCTATGTTGATGACATCCTAATTACGGGAAACAACGCTATCGGGATCCAGAAAATCAAACAACATCTGAACTCTGTTTTTCAGACAAAAGATCTGGGCAATCTGCGATACTTCCTTGAACTTGAGGTCGCAAGGAGACCTGATGGAATAGTCTTATCTCAACGGAAGTACTGCATAGATCTTCTACATAGTACAGGTTACTCGGGATGCAAACCTACAGATACTCAAATGGATATGAATAATCAGCTGTCAAATCATGACTCTGGGAATGACCCTGTTCTGACCAATCCAATGTACTATCGACGCTTGGTGGGGAAACTTATCTACCTCACAGTTACGCGGCCTGATATCTCATTCGTTGTTGGAGTTGTAAGCCGATTCATGCATACCCCTCGAACTTCTCATCTTCGAGCCGTCGAGCGGATCCTCCGATATTTAAAGAAGGCTCCTGGACAAGGACTTGTTTATAAACCATCAACTTCCTTATCTCTTGTTGTCTACTCTGATGCAGACTACGCAGGGTCACTTGATGATCGACATTCCACAACTGGTTTCTGCACCTACCTCGGTGGACATCTTATTACCCGGCACAGCAAGAAATAGACTGTTATTGCTCGCTCATCCGCCGAGGTTGAATATCGTGCTATGGCAGCAGTTGTGTCTGAGGTCACCTAGCTATAGGGCCTGCTCTGCGATATGGGTCTCACACTTTCCTTTCCTGCTACCCTACTCTGTGATAGTCAAGCGGTCATACATATTGCCAAGAATCCGGTGTTTCATGAGCGCACAAAGCATATTGAGGTTGACTGTCACTTCATTCGGGAGAAGGTTCAAACAAAAAAGATAGTATTGGAGCATGTCGCGGCCTCCGGTCAAATTGTTGATATCTTCACCAAAGCTCTCTCTTGGCTTCTATACTATCAGTTTTTATCCAAGCTTGGCGCATATGACCTATACGCTCCAGCTTGCGGGGGAGTGTTAAAGACAAAATCGAATTAGCCCATTTAGGAGGCCCATGTATAGCTTCTTTAGTCCCACATTGTAAATGTAGAGTTCTTTCCCTCTTCTACATCTATATAAGTGTATGTACTATTATTTGATAATAAGATAATTGAGGGTGATTTTCTCTCTCCTACACTTCTCTTTCTACAGTAATTAAATGTTCTTCCATTTTAATGAAATACGTATTTGATACAATTAGCTCATGTGCTACGACAAAGTCTAAAATGGTTCCTCCTTTTTCATTCCTTTTTCTTTACCAATATCATTCATGAACGACTGTGTAATCTACATTTTCTTTCCCTATGCCTATTTAAGTCTACTCCTATGAAAATCTTCTTTTTATGTGATTTCTCTTACTAAATCATCTAAATCTTCCCAAAATTGCATTTCAATAGCTTCACTTAATCCTACTTGTGGCGCATAAGCACTGATCACATTAATAATTTCCTTTCTTATGACGAATTTAAGAGATAAGATTCTATCACATTTTCTACTTACCTCAACAACTTCATCCTTCCAAGTAGTATCCACAATGATACCTACTTCACTACTTGTTTTATTTTTTTCTGTGTACCATAATTTAAAACCTGAATTATCTAAAAATTTAGCTTTCTCACCCACCCATGTAGTCTCTTGCAGATATAAAATATTTATCTTTTTCCTAATTAATGTATCTACTACTTTCATCGCTTTCCCTGTTTGCGTACTTATATTCCAACTTTCAAACCTAAGTCGATTACAAATTCTATGACATACTCCCCTAGGACGTCTAATACGTGAGGACATAATTACAAATATGAATACATATATATATATATATATATATATAGGGAGAGAAAAGAGAGAGGAATCCCTTTTTCAAGATGTGAGACTATTATATAAAGAGGAAGAAGGCCTATAATGGGCCACTAAATGGGTCTTTATATTATCTTTTCTAACATTTATATATAGTATAAATTATATATTTATAGTAGTTGGGTTTTATCACATATTACTATGTCCTTGTATTTCATATTCTATGTACTTTCTAAGTCTCGGGAATTTGTAATTTTTCTCTTTCACCTACATAATGGAAGATTGATTTCTTGAAACTGAACTCTACAAGTGCTCGACTTTGTTGCTCCTCGAACAACTTGTCACTTCAAGCAGTCGTCAAATTTTTTGAATACCCTCGCAATGCTTTTTTTCAACATCTTCATTGAGGTCCTAAGTCAATATCCTGCTCAATCAAGATGTGCCCTCTTCGATCCTTCTTCCTACAATGACAGCTCTCATTTTCCGCAACAATGCCTTCTTCCTTAGCTCATTTTTTCGGGAACAATGCCAACTTCCTTCAGTAGCGTTAACTTCTTGTATTGATCATTCCTTACAACTCTTCATTGCCGTCTAGCAAGGGCACATGACTGTCTTATTATTCATCCCATTACACAATTGTCTTACGGAGATCATCTTGCAAATTTCATTACCTTCTTCTCAGCTCTTGCTGCCCCTTCTATACCTCATCATGTGGGTTCTAGTCTTGCGTTTCCGGAATGATGAAGTAATAACTCAGTAGAAATGACCGGCATTACTTACAAACAAATTCGGTAATTTGTTTCACTATCTTATTGGAAGAAGGCACGTTGGTATGTGTTCGGCCTTAAATATAACTCTAATGATTATGTGGCTTGGTACGAGATTCCACTAGTAATGTGTGGCTTTACCCAGTCCTATGGGGCTAAATTATGGTGTGATGTTTGCTCTGGAGCAGAATTCACTTCAGTTAGTGCGGTTACAGCTCCCTCTCTCCTTTAAGTGGCCTCTACATTAAGTACATGTTAATAATGTCTTTATTTATTGAATACTTGATCAAGAGATCCAATGACTCCATCAGATAATTGAAAGAAGGCCGAGACCACTTACTTCTGTCAGGGAAATGAGGCCCAGATTTTTCAGCTGCAACGGAAGATCTTTCACATTCGTCAGGGTGATCGTCCTCCATCTAACTACTACCTCGAGTTCACTCAGCTTTATTAGGAGTATGATCATTTTGACTCCCCCACTCTTGTGACTCATGAGGATGAGATCCTTGTTCGCGCTCGGGAAGACAGGAACATAGTCTTTGCGTTCCTTCATGGTTTGCATCCAGATTTCGATAAGATCAGTGTACAGATCCTTGGACGCTCTACTTTGCCCTCCCTTCCAGAGGTTTTCGGTCTCGTTCAACAAGAATTTCATCACGTGGGGGTCGTGGTGTTAGTCGCTCTCAGGGTTGCCCTACACATCCCCGCTCTGCCCATCTGTTTGATTCCTCTGAAGAGACGCAGCCTATACCTGTTCAGTTTGCTCCTTTGGCTCTGTCTGTCGATGAGATCCTTGCTTTTTGCCGCTTGATACAGGGACAATCTCCGGAGCCTTTTTGCTTCTTCGTCTTTGTATGCTCATCAAGGGCCTTCAGGTGCTAATGTTGCGTCTTCTCGCCCTTCTACTCACTGGATTATTGACTCTGGAGCAACAAATAATATGACAAGCACTGCTACAGGTTTCGTGATTACCTTCCTTTGTCTGGTCGGGACAAGGTGAGCATTGCGGATGGTTCCCTCTCTCCGATTGTTGGGAAGGGCTACATCCCCTGCTCCTCCCTTACTATTTCCCCTATTCCTATACCCAAGTTTACTCGCAATCTTGTTTCTATTAGTCATTTGAGCAAATCCATGAACTGTTCTGTGACTTCTTTCCCTTCGTCTTATGTTTTCAGGACCTGAAGATGGGAACGGTGATTGACTCTGGTAGTCTGGTGGATGAGCTCTACGTGTTTGATTCTTCCACTCCTACCTTTTCTCCCCAGGCTCTTCATACGGATCAGGCTTCCACTTTGGAGTCCTAGCATTGTCGGTTGGGGCATCCTTCTATCCTATCTATGAAATGTTTATTTCCCACTTTATCATTTGTATTGATAATTTTCGTTGTGATATTCGTGAACTGGGTAAAAATCATTGTACTTCTTTTAATCACGTTTCATCTCCCAATTCCGCACCATTTCAAATCATACACAATGGTGTTTGGTGGCCTTGCCCAGTTGCCTTTATTTCTGATTGTTTTTAGTTTGTAACTTGCATTGACTGTTTCTCACGCACAACTTGAGTTGACCTCATGACAGTAAAAAATTAAGTTTTTCCTTGTTTCAGCGGTTTCACAACATGGTTTCTACGCAGTTTGAAATCCCTATTAAGGTTCTACGCACTGAAAATAGTCGTGATTTCATCGATTCTCAATTCGAACACTATCTAGCTAATCATGGTATTATACATTAAACCCCGTGTGTTTACTCCCCTTCTCAAAATGAGGTGCTCGAACGTAAGAATCACCACCTCTTGGAAGTTGCCCGGTGTCTCCTTCTCCAAATGCACCTTCCTAAATACTATTGGGGGGATGTTGTTCTCACTGCTGCCTACCTTATCAACTGTATGTCCTCCTGTGTCCTCAGGTAGAACCTTAATAGGGGTTTGATCTACCTGACGGCTAAAAGACCGGATATTTCATTTGTTATTGGAGCTGTCAGTAGATTTATGCATGCTCCACGGACTTCTCATCTCCAAGCTGTTGAGCGCATCCTCGGATATTTGAAGACTGCTCCGGGTCAAGGACTGGTGTACAAATCATCTTTCTTTCTTTCTCTCTCTCTCTTATTGCGTATTCTGATGCAGACTATGCCGGCTCTCCGGATGATCGATGTTCTACAACTGGTTTTTGTACATACTTTGGAGGAAACCTTATTACTTAGTGAAACAAGAAGCAATCGCTTGTGGCTCGCTCGTCTGTTAAAGCTGAGTACCGGACGATGGTCGTTGTGTCTGAACTCACATGGCTGGAAGGTCTCCTAGAAGATTTAGGAGTCAAACTTTCCTCTCTGGCGACTCTGCTATGTGACAGACTGACAGTCAGCTTGCAATACACATTGCCAAAAATCCAGTGTTTCATGAACAAACCAAGCACATTGAAGTTGACTGTTATTTCAATCGGGAGGAGGTTCAATTGAAGAAATTTGAATTAGAACATGTTCCTACTAATGGAAAAGTCGCTGATGTACAACCCCGTATTCGATGAGTGGGTCTCCCCCCCCAGGGGACCATTGCTTCGCGGGATCCCCAGGAGCGAGACCCCCGGTGTTTGCCGAGTGCACTCAAGCTTTCTGCTCCTTGGCGTTGAGTGAGCCTTCTGCTCCTTGGCGTTGAGTGGAGCCGAGTGCAATCAACGCCTTCTGCTCCTTGGCGTTGAGTGGAGACGAGTGCTGATGCAATAGTATCGCCATCAAGTGCACTCAATGCCTTTTGCTCCTTGGCGTTGAGTGAGTCTTCTGCTCCTTGGCATTGAGTGGAGCCGAGTGCACTCAAAGCCTTCTGCTCCTCGGCGTTGAGTGGAGCCGAGTGCATTCGGCGTCTATTGTTCCTTGGCAATGTATAGTGCGGGACCCCTCCAGAATTATTCGCAGAGGAGTGTCGCGGAGGCGAGTGCCTGGCTCCCCCCAGCACTCGCCTCTTTTAGGCGAGTGGCGCCTCCACGGACCACTCGCCCAGTAAGATCTCGAGGAGGCGAGTGCCTGGCTTCCACAGCACTCGCCCCTTTAGGCGAGTGGTGCTCCATGGACCATTCACCCAGTGGGCTCCAGAGGTGAAATTACCTGCGTGCCCTTGTAGGACAGTATATAGTCGTTTAGAACAACGGAGATTGACTGTTGGCAGACTCAATTGGGCTGCATATAGCCGTTTAGAACAACGGAGGTATGTTATTTGCAGACCATTTTCAAAAAACTATAAATAAACCCAAGGGGATACCTCAGAAGACATGCTTATGTGTGTTCTAGTCTTCTTGAGCTTTTTGAGGTATCCTTAGCTCAGCACTTGACTAAGGAGAGGAAGCGCTCTAAGATCTTTCGGGTGTGTCGTAGGACCTCCGTGCTGGAGCCTTGGGTCTGTTTCTCGTTCCAAGTCTCTAGATGTCAGAGTTTGTGAGGGAGAAGTGCGAGATCACCCCATCCCTAATGGTTCGAATTCCACAGAAGTCGATTTTTGGTTTCAACATTTTGGTGCGATAAGCGTGGAGAGTGGTCAACACCGAAAATCTTTAGTGAGCTCGATGACTGGAGGAGAAGGACAAGGTTCGGGCAGGGCCGACTCGCCACCCCCTCCCCCTCTCGCCACCCTAGGGATGTTCGAGGATTTCCGTCAGGAGGTGCTTAGCCTCGTCAAGTTTGCACTCGGCACGCGCGCCGAGTGCTCGACGCCAGCGGTCCCAGTTGTCGCGACTCCAACCCTGGGCGAGAATGCCCCCGATAGGAGACCCGTGAAGGAGGTCGCAGAGAAGGGGAGGGAGCGAGATCTGCAGGGGCGAGTGTTGTTCCCCGGCTCGGCGAGTAAAGGCCGTATCGGCGAGATGGGTGTGCGAGATCCCCCGGCTCGCCCAGCAGGGGGAGGCAGCTTCTTTAGCGAGTTGGTCTCATCTGACCCAGTTCCAGAAGGGTTTCGTGAGCCGGAGATGTCCTACTACACAGGGAATGACGATCCGGTTCAACACATCCAGTGGTTTGAAGATATGGTCTCGTTCCGACAGATGTCAGATGCGTTCAAGTGCAGGCTCTTCACCATCACCCTCAAGGAAAAGACAAGAGATTGGTTCCACCAGTTGCCGGCCAGCTCCATCTACTGTTTCGAGGACCTACGTCAGGAGTTCATGCTGAGGTTCACCACCTCCAAGAAGAGGAAGATGGAGTCTGAGTCTCTGTTCGACATCAAGCAGGGGGTGAACGAGACTCTAGGGAGCTATGTGGACCGGTTCCAGGAGGAGGTCCTGCAGGTCCAGGAGATGTCGGGGTACATCCTGATGATGACCTTTACCTTGGGGCTGCAGCAGAGCTTCTTCAGGATGGAGCTGAAGAGGGTGCCTCCAATCGCCTATGAGGAGCTGATGGAGAGGGCGACAAAGGAGGTCGACGGGGAGGCGTCGAACCCGGACTTTGTCCGGAAGCTGGCCAAGTGGGCCACAAAGGAGGAGAAAGAGCCAGGAGGTGGCAGAGGTCGGGAGGTAAGAAGAGCTGAACCCAGGCAGAGAGAGCAGAAGCAGCAACGACAACAGTCAAGGTGGGGGCGCCAGGAGTCGAACAATCGACTCGGCTGGAGGCAGCAGGAGTGGCAGGACCAAGGCCAGCGGAGAGGTTTTGATGGAGGAGACAACCGCCAGGGGGGTCAGGATCAGTTCTACCCTCCAGGCTGGAGGCAGGGACAGAGGCCTCCTCTCCCCGATCAACATCAGGCTATGGCGATAGCCCAGGGGAGGAGGAGAGGCCAGCAGAGGAGAAGGCGGGAGGTCAGGGTGCAGTTGCCCTATTGCGACTTCCATCAGGAAGAGGGTCATGCCACGACCACGTGTCCGGAGTTCCTCGAGATGAGGGGAAACAGGGAGCAACAGCAGAAACACCGCCAGGAGGTGCGTATTGAGGAGGTCCTGCCCAGGGGAGAGGAGGACAGGTGCGAGGACCGGGCTGATGTTGGAGCCCGAGGAGGGATCAGGGTGATCCACGGGAGGGTGAGAGTTGAGGTTGCCCGGAAGGCGAACCTTCACACCATGTACCGTCGGAGCGTTGGCTCCACATCCCAAACCCCACCCCCGGATGAGAAGATCACATTCTCAAGGAAAGATATGTTGGATCATGAGGATCCTTTCTGCGACGCGTTGGTCATTCAGACCTCGGTCGAGAATTTCACTGTCTCCCGGATCCTCATCGACAACAGGAGCTCGGTCAATGTCATCTTCAAAAAGGCGTTTGACGCAATGAAGGTGGAGGCCCAGAGGGTGTTGTCCTCGGGACCTATGTTCGGGTTCTTGGGAGAGAGGAAGGAGGTGGAAGGAGTGGGACCCCATGTCGTCCTGGGGAGTGGGGGGGGGGGGGGCAGGAACTACAGATTTGTCATCGTGGATACCCCCAGCAGCTACAACTCCATTTTAGGAGGGACCCTCATTAGCGTCTTCCGTCGCGTACCCTCCTCCTTCCATCGGTGCTTGAAGTTCAGCGCCGAGGGAATCCAGGTCAGTGTCCGAGGAGATCCCAAAGTGGCAAGGGAGTGTTATGTCACTGCGGTGAACTCCATCTCTTGGCAGGGTGGAGTCGAAGAGATGGAGAGGAGGATGGAGGAGTTGTCCAGGCGGGAGATCGGAGTAGAGGCGGAGGAGATGGAAGTGGAGGAGGAGATCCGCACCCAGATGGAGGTGGCGGAAGGAGTTCTGGAGGAGCCGGACGAGGTGATGGCCGTGGAAGAAGCCGAGGTTCAGGTCCCGGGTGAGGGGGCAGCCAGCGAGTGGGAGGAGCAGTCTCGGCTGAAGGCTGCAGAGGAGGTAGTAGAAATGGAGGTTCTCAACCGAGAGGGCCGGGTGGAGAAGGTGTGCATCAGCGGGGGGTGTTGAGCCCGGAGAACCAGGGGAGCATGCTGGAGTGCATCCAGAAGAACGTCGACATCTCAACCTGGAGCGCGACAGACATGCGGGGGATCGATGCGGATGTTGTATGTCACTGTCTCAACCTGGATCCAGCGGCCCGCCCTATTCAGCAAAAGAAGAGGTTCACCACGGACAACTTAGTCGAGCCCATCAGAGAGGAGGTGGCCAAGATCCTCAAGGTCGGGTTCGTGTCTGAAATCCAATACCCGGTTGGGTCTCTAATGTTATAATGGTAAAAAAAGGAGTCGGTCAGTGGAGGATGTGTGTTGATTTTTTTTTGTTAAATAAATCATGTCCCAAGGATTGTTACCTCTTCCCTCAGATCGACGCGCTGCTTGACTCAGCCGTCGGTTTTTCTGTGATGAGTTTTTTGGATGCATTTTCAGGTTATCACCAAATTAAGATGCACCCACCCGACATCAAAGATGTCTCCTTCATCACCGGGGATGGGTGCTACTGCTACAAGATGATGTCCTTTGTGCTAAAGAACGCAGGGGCGACGTATCAAAAAATGATGGATTAAATCTTTTGAGAGCAAAAAGGGAGGAATCTGGAGGTGTACATGGATGATCTTATGATCAAGAGCCGGGAGGCAGATTCTCATCTCCGGGATCTGGAGGAGACCTTCGGCACCCTGCAGAAGTATAAGATGAGGTTGAACCTCTTGAAGTGTGTCTTCAAGGCGAGCAGAGGGAAGTTCCTGGGTCATCTTCTTACTCCCTCGGGGGTGAAGCCTAATCCTGATAAAGTCAAGGCAATCATGGAGTTGGGATCGTCGCGGAATGCCAAGAAGGTTCAGCGGCTGACGGGAAAGTTGGCAGGACTTAGCAGGTTCCTCTCTCGGGCAGGAGAGAAGTGCTCTCCCTTCTTCAAGGCGCTGAGAGGGGGCCAGAAGTTTGAATGGTCCCGGGAATGCGAGGAGGCGTTCCAAGCCTTGAGAGGCAGTTGACCCAGGCTCCACTCCTCTAAAGGCCTAAGGAAGGGGAAGATCTGTCCCTATACCTTAGGGTCGGGATCGAGGCGGTAAGCTCCGTCCAGGTTCGGGAAGAAGGGAAGAAGCGGTTGCATATCTATTACGTGAGCAGGGTCTTGAGGAAAGCAGAACTTCGATACCCGATCTTAGAAAAGCTGGCCTTCGCTCTAATCATCTCGGCCCGGAGGCTCCGACATTATTTCTAGGCACACTCCATCCGGGTGGTGACTGACCATCCCCTACGCAACATATTTGAGGGGGTAGAGCATTCGGGGAGGTTGGCAAAGTGGTCGGTGGAACTGAGTGAGTTAGACATATCTTTTGTTCTCCTCCTCTCGATCAAGGCCCAGGCAATGACCGACTTTCTTGCTGATTACGTGGTCGAGGTGGCGGAGGCGGAACTCACTCGCCCATTTCCTTGGAAGGTGATGGTGTATGGCTCCTCGAGGAGGCATTCCTTGGGTGTAGGGGTAATCTTTGAGAGCCCCAGGGAACAAGGATCGAGCAGACGGTGGTCGTGCACTTTCTCATCACTAATAATCAGGCCGAGTAAGAAGCAGTAATAACAGGGTTGCTCCTGGTCAGGGAGCTAAGGGGTGCATGATGTGGAGGTCCTCACGGACTCCATGGTGGTGGCCTCTCGGATCAATGGGGAGTTTGAGGCAAGGGAGTCTACTCTCCAACTATATTTGACAAAGATGAAACGGGTCATCAGCATGTTCCAGACCTTCTCCATCTGGCATGTGTCGCGGGAGGAAAACGAGCAGGTCGACCAATTGGCCAAGCATGGACCTCTAGTGGGGGGAACCATCACCGACTTGTTCCGCCCATCCATCGAAGAGGGGGGAGGTGATGGAGGTGGACCAGCACCCCTCGTGGATGGATCCTTTTGCAACTTTCCTATCCACAGGGGAGTTCCCGGAGGGGATGGACAAGAAGCGATCCAAACATAAATCAGCTAACTATCTCACGCGGGATGGGCAGTTATATCGGAAGACCCTCTCGGGGTTGTTGGCACGTTGTTTGGCCGAGAGGGAAATCGAGAAGATCTTGGAAGAGGTCCATTCCGGAGAATGCAGGAGTCACCTAGGGAGCAAGACCTTGGAAGGAAGGATGGTTATGCAAGGGTACTTCTGGCCTACCCTGGGTCAAGATGTCGCTGAATTCACAAAGAAGTGCCACAAGTGCCAGTTGTTCGCCCCTCTCCAGCTACTGTCGGCTCAGCGGCTCAGAAGTATCACGGCACACTGGTCGTTCGTCATTTGGGGAATGGACCTGGTAGGACCCTTCCCTCGGGCCAGTGGGCAAAGGATATTCCTGCTGGTCATGATCGATTATTTTTCTAAGTGGTTGGAGGTAAAGGTGCTGGCCAAGGTGACCTCTCATGTAATCAGGAACTTCGTATGAGGAGAGATCATCTGCCGGCATGGACTGCCCCAGGCCATTGTCACGGACAACGGGCCACAGTTTGTCAGCGCCGCGTTCATCAGTTTCTGCGGGCAACTTGAGATTGATCTCAGGTTCGCGTCGGTCCATCATCCCAGGAGCAACAGGCAGGTGGAGGCGGTGAACAAAATCATCGTGACCTCCTAAAGAAGAAGGTGGAGAACTTGAAGGGGAGCTGGGTCGAGAAACTTCCTTCAGTCCTCTGGGCCCGGAGGACCACCCCAAACACAGTCACGGGAGAGAGCCCTTTCAAACTCTCTCATGGCTGCGAAGCAGTACTCCCCATAGAATTCGAGGTCCGGACACCTCGGGTGGTTGAGGCGGAAGAAGGTGGAGAATAGTGGCGGGCCGAGAACGAGGATGAGTTTCGGCTCTCCCTTGATATGGTGGAGGAGCTGCGCGACTTGTCAGCTATGCGGCAAGAGGAGGTCAAGCGGCGCATGACCAAGTATATTGACAGGCATGTCAGAATCAAGCAATTTGCAAAAGGGGACTTGGTCCTGAAGAAGGGCGACACGGCCGGAAGGTCGGCATCCGTCGGCAAGCTGAATCTCAACTGGGAAGGTCCCTATATAATTCGAGAGGTCTTGAAGCCAGGAGGATATCACCTTCAAGATGTAAAGGGGGAACCCCTCAATCATGCCTGCAGCAGCGATGACCTAATGCGATTCAACCCATGAAAGTAATGGGAAAGCTTTTTTCACGATCTTATTATTTGTTAATGATTCATTTGCTTGGCAGGAACAACATGAGACTTGGTTGAATAAAAAGTCTGGTTGATGCTCAACACCCGCCGTCAGGCTCTCACCTACCTGATTGGGCTGGTGGTAGCGCCCGGTGGTTGGCCAAGGAAAAGTTTGGTTGATGCTCAACACCCTCCGTCGGACTCTCACCTAGCTGATTGGGCCGGTGGTAGCGCTCGGTGGTTGGCCAAGGGAAATTCCGGTTGATGCTCAACACCCGCCGCCAGGCTCTCACCTAGCTGATTAGGCCGGTGGTCGCGCCCGGTGGTTGGCCAAGGAAAAGTCTGGTTGATGCTCAACACCCGTCGTCAGGCTCTCACCTAGCTGAATGGGTCGGTGGTAGCGCCCGGTGGTTGGCCAAGGGAAAGTCCGGTTGATGCTCAACACCTGCCGTCAGGCTCTCACCTAGCTGATTGGGCTGGTGGTAGCGCCCGGTGGTTGGCCAAAAGAAAGTCTGGTTGATGCTCAACACCCACTGTTAGGTTTTCACCTATCTGGCAGGGCAGGGGTCCTCGGAGGACGTTCTTGCTCTGGAGCTAAGTCCCGAGTTGCACCCGCTGTTAGGCTTTCACCTACCTGGCAGGGGCAGGGGCCCTCGGTGGACGTTGTTCTTGCCCTAAAGCTAAGTCCAGAGCTGCACCCGCTATCAGGCTTTCACCTAGCTGACAGGGCAAGGGTCCTCAGTGGATGAAGTTGTTGCTCCAGAACCTAGTCTTGGGCTGCCCATACCCGCCAGAGAAGCTCGAGATCCAGAGGAATTTGGGGGGGAAGTCCAGAACTTCAAGGAAATCTCACCAAACAGGGATCTCGCCAGCCAGTAAAAGACAGTCAAAGGTAAAACTCTGGGAAAAGGTCAAGGGCAGGGAAGTGTATAGGCGGATGCGAGTGCTCGGAGCCAGTTCGCGCAAATTGTCACATTCGTGTGTGAGCCTATGCGGCGAGAACGGCGCAAAGCCTTGGCTATGATCATGTATGCGCGTAAACCGACGAGGCGAGAGCATCGCGAGAACTGTCATGAGCGGCAAGTTCGAAATAAAAATATATCAGCATGCACGAGCCAATTGGGCGAGAATGGCGCGAGATCTAGTCCTATACATCGAGTTAGCGAAGTCGAAAATTTACCAGGTTGACGCAGCGGGAAGTCCGTATATGGTCTAGCGAGATATCATGATCATGGACCTCTTAAGAAGAGGCGTGAGACGAACGTGTTTCCGCATAGCCGTGCGCGCAAAATCAAAACACAAAAAAGAGAGATTTCATAACAAAAACTTTGCTTCATATTTTCAAGGAATGGTTACATTTCGCAAAGGGCGGAGCCCGGAAAAAGAAATTACAGAGAAAAATTAAAAATGAGAGCTTTTGGGCGACGATGCCGACTGCTCGCTCTCGCCAGAGATGTCGTCAGGGGTGCCCTCTGGTTCTGGGATGGGCAGGAAGAGCTCCGGGAATAAGATCTCGGTTGTCACCATCTCGCCATCACTATTCAAGAATCCATCCCCCCTCATCACCTAGAGCGAGTGTCTCGCCGCCGCGATATCATTCTCTTGCATCATCAACTCGATCTCATGTGGCGTGTACAGCAGAGCCTTTTTCCTTTTGCCCGGGGAAGGAGGGACAAGCGCGTCGATCCATTGCTGGTTCTGGGCCCTTATTCTCTGATTCTCCTAGAGCTGGGCAATGTGCGCGTCCTTTTGGGCGACAATCGCGACATCCTACAAAAGAAACAATGGTTAGTGCGAGAACAACGTTCCGTGAACGCCCAAGTTATCAAAGACGCAAGGCACACTGAGCCGCAAAGGGCCCCTGGAGCCTAGGCGCAAGGCACGCGCCTAAGGCATGTGAGGCGCACAAATGGGGGAAAAGGAAATTGAGCGAATTGGGTGTCCAATTCGCTCAATTGTGCGAATTGGGCGCCCAATTCGCTGAAATTGTGCGAATTGGGCGCCCAATTCGCTGAAATTGTGCGAATTGGGCGCACAATTCGCTGAAATTGTGCGAATTGGGCGCACAATTCACTGAAATTGTGCGAATTGGGCGCCCAAGTTGAGCGAATTGGGCGCCCAAGTTGAGCGAATTGGGCGCCCAAGTTGAGCGAATTGGGCGCCCAAGTTGAGCGAATTGGGCGCCCAAGTTGAGCGAATTGGGCGCCCAAGTTGAGCGAATTGGGAGCCTAAGTGTGCCTAGGGGTGCCTCGGGTGCGTTTGAGATCATGCTTTTGCCCATCTCAATTTTAAAAAAAAAACACTTTGAAAGGCCCAGGCGCACCCGGGAGCCTGTAAGGCGCGGCAGGCGGCGCCCGACGCCTCAGGCGCGCCTAGGCGCGCGCCTTGACAACTAAGGTGAACGCGCAGCAAATAAGAAAGGCTTACCACTCCCGTCTCTCGCAAGGCGAGGTCTTTTTTGGCGGTGTCCAGATCTCGCTTCAAGGTTGTAACCTCTTTGCAGAGCTGGGAACGCGCATCACTTACATCCGCCTGCTGTCGCGAGAGGCGGATGCCGCGACGGGATGACATGTGGGCGAGTTCGATGGCGCGGAACTGAGCTCGCTAGCTCTCATAGGCGAGTGCTTTCATCAGCGCTGTGTCATAGTAAGCGGCGTTGTCTCGCCCATACATGCTGAATGCGAGTGCATAGGCCTGGCCCGAGACCATCTCGCCCTCTTGCCAGGAGGGGAGCATGGTGGAGATGGAGACCCTGTTGGCTTCTCGATCCTATATCAGCAGGGGCTCGTTGGCGTCATCCAGCACCCTCTCGCCCAGTCCAAAGTTCCTGTGATCCCTAGGCCCGGGTTTCTCTTTTGCTGTCGAGGTCCCGCCAATTTCGCCCACTTCCTTCTCTACAGGTTCGCCAGCAACACTCGCGGGGAAATCTGAGGCGATCTCCTTGCCATTGGCGAGAACTGTTGTTTGTTGCTTCTTAGGAGGTGGTGGAGGGGAGGTGTCCAGCTTTCGCTTCCGGTCGCTTGATCTCAGTGGCGACTTAGCTGGGTCTCTGCAGGCCGTAGCGGCAGCCTCAGCTTGTGCTATCTCGGAAGATAGTGCAGTGCTGCAGGCATAGGGAGGGTTGAAAGGGAGATCTCGCACCCCTACACAAGTATCATAAGTTAGAAAAATTCCAAAGCATGTAATCTTTTAAAATGGGTGAATGCGAGAACTACCTTCCCTGGCGAGAACTGGAAGCAGCGTGTCGATGTTCCTCCTCAAGAAGGGAACGTCGAAATCCTTCCCGAAGAGGAATTGGTGAAGCTTAGCCTCATGACCGTTGAGGCTGGGAGGGCAGTAGGTAGATTCTTCCTGTTGGATCTGCGAGAGTGGGAGGTTGTCAAATGCGAGAACTACCCTAAGTATCCAGAGACAAAGATGAACTTCTTGACCCAGTTATGATTTTTGTTGACGAGACCCTTCGCCTTAAGGTTGTTGCCGGAGAAGAAGGCGACCCCATCCCTCTTGGCGCGTAAGTTAAAAAGTTTGCGGAAGACGGGGAGGCTGAATTCTATTTGCTCCGATCGCAGGTAACAGGCGAATGCGACCAATAGGGCTATGGAGTTAGGAATGAGCTGCGCGGGAACCACGCCGAAGTAGCGGAGGGCTTGGCGGATCTCGGACCAGATGGTGAGGCGCAACCCCACTTCGAAGTGCTCGGCAGGAATGGCGAGCTCACAGTGCGAGAAGTGGTTGATCGCCTCGTCTCTTCCTGAATGTCGCGCGGTAAAGTCCGGCGGGATGTAGAGGTTCACAAGCGATTGGTACTCTTCTCTGGACAAGCTGCAGTTCACGAACGGATAATCGGCGAATGCAGCCGCTCATTTGGTTCGCCCTTCAGTTTCACCTGTCATGTCGCTACGAAGGTAAAAGAGAGAAAGGAGGCGAGTGCAACAGAAAGAAAGATGGCACGAGATTTGGAGGCTATTAAATGCGATAATTAACACGGTAGGTGAGAGCCTATTTATAGAAATTTTAGGCGGGAAAGGGCTCATGCATGAAAAGGTGCGGATAGCCTATTTTTTTAGATCTCACCTCAGAACCCTGTCTTGGACTCTGGCAAGATCTCGCACTCCCTCACTCGCGCCATTGAACTAAGCATGGATAACGGCAAAAGTAAAGACACGCGCGGGGACATGAAAAATAAATAGTTACAAAGTAAAGCGAGATCAAATAAAGAATTTACAGTCACAGCACATTGTCTACACTCGGCATAAGTGTCGGCAGTCATTATTACACATTCCAAATAAAATAAAACTAGAGTGGGAAGGCGAGTGCTGGTAGGCCCACCAAGGGCCATTACTGTTGTCCCCGACCTCTCCTTCCCTCCCCAGGCATGGCGCGAGCGTAATACAGGGAGCGAATGGTCTGAAGTTCCCGCTGAGCAAGGTGTAGTTGGTCCTCAGCTCTCGCGATGTGGATGTCAGGGCAGTCCGTCCCGCCGCTGTTGTCTCCCACCAGATTGGCGATCAGTTGTGTATAGCTGTTTTCTAAGTTTAGAAGCCGCTCCTCGGCAGCCTCTTGGTTCTCCTGCACCTGGTTGGCAATCTGGCGCAGAAGCAGGAGTAGTTTTCGAAGTATCTCAGCCAGCTGCCGCTTCATCCCCTCGGCATCCTTCGGGTCGCCTAAGTATTCGGCAATCGAACACGGAGAAGGGAGAGGCGAGATCTCCTCATCAATATCGACATCGGTGGAAGAGATCTCAAGGAAGCCAGCGTTAAATAGTATTAGGTGTGCCGAGTTTTCGCGCCTTTTGTGGAAAGCGAAAGGGCATGGAAAGCGAAAGGGTTCATTACCAGGTCCAGTATTCGCATCCTTGTCGAAAGGTCGGCGAGAAGCGTCGGGCCGCCCTTCAAAGGGAGTATTGAATGTTATGTTCCCTTTCCCAAGCCCGGGGGGGAAAGTTGTTGGTTCAGCAACAGAAGTGTTGACCTGCAGAGGAAGGTTGGGTACAGTATCCGCTGGGGGTTGAAGGCTCAAGGAGGGATCCACAGGCGTTTAGCGGGCAGGGGATCTCGGCGTGGGAACTCTCAACCCCGTAACTCCAAAAGAGGGGAGCAACTAAGAAAAGGCGGGTGAGCCAGATGGTGAAGGACTAGAAGACAAAAGAAGGCTTACATTTCCCTTGAAGGGGAGCATCCAGTTTCAAGGTTTGAAGCAGAGAGGTGATCTCGCGGGCCGTCTCATCCTACCCGGACCCGTGCGAGTGCTGTTCGACACTCGCGTCCCCAGCTTCGTTTTCCTTCAGCGGAATCAACAGTCAGAGTGTCAGCGTCCTACTTTACCCAAGCAAGCAGTAGAAAGCGAGTGAACATACCGGAGGAATCCCTGAGTTGGAAGGTTCCTGCGAGATTGACTCATCTCTGGTCAGATCGCGTCTGCCCACTTTTGTTTTCTTCATCTGTGGAGACGATCCGGGGACTTTACGCGTAAGCCCGGGGGCGAATGAGCCCATTGAGGCTTTGCCCCTACTCCCTAGCACATACAGCGTTAAAGCGATCCAGAGCTTCTTTCGAGAGCGACATTTTCGAGGAGGCGAGAACCAAGAAAGTTGAGAGGGCAAGAAAGCCTCTGCCCCGTCAGAATATTTATAGAGCCAGAGCGGGGCCGGCAAAAGATTCCCTTTTAGGTCAGCAGACACTCATCAAATACCTGGGGTTGGATGATTCTCTCCGAACTTCGTAGAAGCTCGCAAAGAGCGGGGATTGTATACAACCTCGTATTCGAAGAGTGGGTCTTCTCCCTCACCCCCCAGGGGACCTTTGCTTCACGGGATCACAAGGAGCGAGACCCTTCCGGTGTTCGCCGAGTGCACTCAAGCTTTCTGCTCCTTGGCGTTGAGTGAGCCTTCTGCACCTTGGCGTTGAGTGGAGCCGAATGCACTCAACGCCTTCTGCTCCTTGCCGTTGAGTGGAGCCGAGTGCACTCAACGCCTTCTGATCCTTGGCGTTGAGTGAGCCTTCTGCTCCTTGGCGTTGAGTGGAGCCGAGTGCACTCAACGCCTTCTGCTCCTTGGTGTTGAGTGAAACCGAGTGCATTCGGCGTCTACTGTTCCTTTGCATTGTATAGTGTGGGACCCCTGGGACCCCTCCAGAATCATCCGCAGAGGAGTGCCGCGGAGGCGAGTGCCTGACTCCCCCCAACAATCGCCCCTTTTAAGCGAGTGGTGCCTCCACGGACCACTAGCCCCGCGAGATGCCGAGGAGGCGAGTGTCTGGCCTCCCCAGCACTCGCCCCTTTAGGCAAGTGGTGCTCTCATGGACCACTCGTCTAGTGGGGTTCAGAGGTGAAATTACATGGGTGCCCTTGTAGGGGTGCATATAGCCGTTTAGAACTGCGGAAATTTGATGTTGGAAGACCCAATTGGGTTGCAGATAGCCATTTAGAACAGCGGAGGTACGCTATTTGCAGACTGTTTTCAGAAAACTATAAATAGACCCAAGGGGGTATCTCAGAAGGCATGCTTACGTGTGCCCTGGTTTTCTTGCGCTTTCTGAGGTATCCTTAGCTCAGCACTTGGCTAAGGAGGGGAAGCGCTCTAAGATCTTTCGGGTGTGGCGGGACCTTCGTGCTGGAGTCTTGGGTACATTTCTTTTTCTAAGTCTCTAGCTGTCTGAGTTTGTAAGGGAGAAGTAAGTGCGAGATCACCCCTTCCCCAAGGGTTCGAACTCCCCGCAAGTGCTCGGCAGGAATAGCGAGCTCACAGGGAGAGAAGTGGTTGATCGCCGCGTCTCTTCCCGGATGTCGCGCGGTGAAGTCTGGCGGGATGTAGAGGTTCACAAGAGATTGGTACTCTTCTCTGGACAAGCTGCAGTTTACGAACGGATAATAGGCGAATACAGTCGTGCATTTGGTTTGTCCTTCAGTTTCCCCGGTCATCCCGCTAGGAAGGAAAAAGAGAGAAAGGAGGCGAGTGCAACAGAAAGAAATATGGTGCGGGATTTGGAGGCTATTGAATGTGATAATTAACACGGTAGGTGAGGACCTATTTATATAAATTTTAGACGGGAAAGGGTCCATGCATGAAAAGGTGCGGATAGCCTATTTTTTTAGATCTCGCCTCAGAACCCCGTCTTGGATCCTGGCAAGATCTCGCACTCCCTCACTCGCGCCATTGAGCTAAGCATAGATGACAACAAAAGTAAATACACGCGCAGGAACATGAAGAATAAATAGTTAAAAAACAAAGCGAGATCAAATAAAGAATATATAGTCACAGCACATTGTCTACACTCGGCATAAGGGTCGGCAGTCATTATTACACATCCCAAATAAAATAAAACTAGAGCGGGAAGGCGAGTGCCGGTAGGCCCACCAGGGGCCATTACTGCCGTCCCCGGCCTCTCCTTCCCGCCACCGGCATTGCGCGAGCGTAATACAGGGAGCAAATGGTCTGAAGTTCCGGCTGAGCAAGGTGTAGTTGGCCGTCAGCTCTCGCGATGTTGATGCCAGGGTAGTCCGTCCCGCCGCCGTTTTCTCCCCCCAGATTGGCGATCAATTGTGTATAGCTGTTTTCTAAGTTTAGAAGCCGCTCCTCGGCAGCCTCTTCGTTCTCCTGCACCTGGTTAGCAATCTGACGCAGTGGTAGGAGTTGCTTCCGAAGTATCTCGGTCAGCTGCCGCTTCATCCCCTCGGCATCCTTCTCGTTGCCTAAGTATTCGACAATCGAACCCGGAGAAGGGAGAGGTGAGATCTCCTCCTCATCAATATCGACATCGGTGGAAGAGATCCCGCGGAAGCCTGCGTTAAATTGTATTAGGTGTGCCTAGTTTTTGCGCCTTTTGTGGAAAGCGAAAGGGTTCATTACCAGGTCCAGTACTCGCATCCTTGTCGAAAGGTTGGCGAGAAGCGTCGGGCCGCCCTTCGAAGGGAGTGTTGAATGTTATGTTCCCTTTCCCAAGCCCAAGGGGAAAAGTTGTTGGTTCAGCGGCAAAAGTGTTGACTTGCGGAGGAAGGTTGGGTACAGTATCCGCTGGGGGTTGAAGGCTCAAGGCGGGATCCACAGGCGTCTGGCGGGCAGGGGATCTCGGCGTGGGAACTCTCAATCACGTGACTCCAAAAGGGGGAGCTGCGAATAAAAGGCGGGTGAGCCATATGGTGAAGGGCTAGAAGACAAAAGAAGGCTTACATTTCTCTCGCAGGGGAGCATCTGGTTTCAACGTTTGAAGCGGAGAGGTGATCTCGCGGGCCGTCTCACCCTAAACCCTAAACCCTAAACCCTAAAACCCTAAACCCTAAACCAGATCACCTCCGCAAGTCACGTGATTGAGAGCCCTTCGACGGAATCACGTGACATTTTCGAGGAGGCGAGAACCAAGAAAGTTGAGAGGGCAAGAAAGCCTCTGCCCCGTCAGAATATTTATAGAGCCAGAGCGGGGCCGGCAAAAGATTCCTGCACTAGTTAGTAATGAATTATAATGTACTCTGTCTATATGAAATGATAATGCATGTGAATGTATGCGGCGGGTTGACAGGCCCTATCGATGGCACACGTCGGAGGGTTAGGACAATAACTTATGGATAGCATCATGGTCGAACAACAGCATGTGTCCTAGCCTAGTTGTTGTTTGTTTAGGTGTTAGCCACCTGGAGTTCGACATGAGTTATACCTCGGTTCTTTTGGTTATACCGCTAGTATGGGCGAAGAATGAGTACGAGCTCAAACATTTATATGCAAGGCCTAGGAATGATTGTGCTAAAATACCCGAGAAGTGGCAAGGATGGGTCGCTGTCATCGTTTGGCCACGACGGTAGAGCCGGTAGAGCTAGCTACCCCACGAATAAAAGATCTTAGTTGTTAGTTGGTAGTCGATTACGATTAGGTGCGAACGTCTCGACACCATGTATGATGAATTTATGTCGACATAGTGTGTGTGTGTGTGTGAATGCTTGGATGTGAAGATAGCAATATGTGTATTTGCATAGTGTGACTCTGATGAGTAATTTGGTTATGAGTTGTAACACTCCAATGATGAGGATAAACTTGTTTGTCTTGTATTGGTTGTGACGATAGATCAAATTTGTGTTTGTACTGTACAGTGTGGGTGAGATTGTGGAAGATCTCAAACATATAAACTCGTATAGGCGTCTTTATATGATTGGTTATTTAAATAAACACTCTTTACCTATATTAATTAATGTGCATAAGAGAGTTTCTGCGTTGTGGATATTATTATGATAGAAACAATGATGTGTTTACTTACTATTGATTAATATCACACTCATTTATACTGTATTGTTGTACATCCTTAAATATGCAATTCTTCATATTGTCTCTCATTGCTTCATTTTGCATAAACATATATATACATATTGCACTGTGTTGATACTGCATGACAGTTTACCGTCTCCCTTGAGCACATTAGGGGGTTAGGGGGAGAGGCAGAACCACTTAGTATATACGTACAGTATTGCTAACCCTCATCATCGGTTGACACCCTCAGGTGTTCCAGAAGTTATGGCGTGGACTTGGCATGGAGATATAAGACTTACAGAGGATTGTTGCTACCCTTAACAACATCATCAGTCTTATAGTTAGCTCAGTAGGTTTACAGATTTACAACATTTTGTATATTAGTATTTATTTGGCTTGGCATATTTAATTATGAGCCCCACATTTTCTATAAACTATTGTACTTGAACTGTGTGGGGCCATCGTGCCATTGTTGTGGTTTATTTTTATCTTCCTTATTAATTGTATATTTTTATGATCTACTACGTGGTTATTAGTCTTCCGCTAGTACTTCTTCTGATACTGCTTATAGCGTACTCTGTTTGTGATATGATAGTGACCCGTTTGGCACAATCATCTGTTCATAGCATTAAGAGAGAATGACAGGAAAGGGTGGAGATGTTTATACCTCTACTCTTCATATATTCCCTTCTATTTTGCGGATTGACGATGGTGTGCGATAAGATCCTCTCGTCGTGCCTAATTTCCGAGGGAGGTCTTACACCAGCCTCCAACCATCGTCGATTAGTGAATCCCTGAGTAGATCAGTGAGCAAGTCATGCTAAGATTAGTGAATCCCTTCTCCAGTGCAAGCAATCCCCATTCCACAAGCTCTTACAAGCCACAATTGTCCCGTTAGTGACTTAGCAGGCCTTTTGTTGATCAACAAAGCAAGCCAGTGAAATCCCTCGAGATTAGGTGAAGCCCGTCGTTATCGTTAGCAAGGGCGGACCCACATAAGGCCCAGTGTGGGCAGCCGCCCACACTAGTTTTTAAAATACTATTTTTCAATAGAAGAAAACATATTTTATTTATTTGTTTAATATCAAATATATAACCTTATGAATAAAATCAACCAAGTAAGTCTCTTACATAAGTTGGTAGAGTGTTTGGTATCTAACTATATGGTCATGAGTTCAATTCTTATTCACCTCACATTTATTTATCATTTTATTTCCTATGCATGACACATTTATTTATGATTTTATTTCCTATGTGTGACACATTTATTTATCATTTTATTTTCTATAAATGACACATTTATTTATCATTTTATTTTCTATAAATGACACATTTATTTATCATTTTTAGATGCAATTCAAATTAGTAAAATTTTCACATTTTATTATTTTAATTACTTTCAATTATATATGTCTTAAAGGCTATATTTTTGCTAATTTATAAAAAAATTGAATAATTGATTATTGTTAAGCAATAATTATCTAAAATATTATGATTAACAATTAAAACTTTATTTTCAAATTTCATTGTTTTAATTACTGCCAAATTACATACGCCTTACAAGTTAATTATTTTTATTAATTAATAAAAATAGAGAAAATTAAATAACTAGAAAGTGTAAATCAATAATTCATTAAAGTATTATGACGGCTAATTAAAAAAATTATCAACTATTGTATGATATTTATATATAATGTTGACATATTTTTATAATATTTGCCATTTTGTTTGAAATTTTTTGTGCACCGCCCCCACACAGAGAAGAAACGTTGTGTCCACCACTGATCGTTAGCTAATTCAATCCTAACGAACAACCTACTCTTCATATTAAAGAGCACTAGGAATTGAAATTATGTAAAACAAGGACTCTTCACTAGAGATCCTCTTCATAAAAGTGACTCCTAGCCAATTTCAATTACTCAATGAAACAAACTATGTTATTAAAGGCGCAATGCGCATCGAGACACAAAAGGGGTCATGGAGCCTAGGCACAAAGCTTAGACGAGCGCCTGAGGAACGTGAGGCGCCAAAAAAACAGTGAATTGGGCGCCATTTCAGTGAAATGGGCGCTCAATTCACTGAATTTCAGTGAATTAGTTGCCTTGGTGCGCCTTAGGAGCGCCTAGGCACGCCTCAGGGGCGCCTCACCCGCCTTTGCCTGGTAGAGGCGGTTGGGCTGTGCGCCTGGGGCACGCCTCAGGCGTGTGCGCCTGGGGCACGCCTCAGGCGTGCCTTTCATAACATAGGAAACAAATAACTTGTTAGGTATCTAAGTACCATTATGAATGAATATAAAAAAAATCAGATGTGTATATTCGTGTATGAAAAATGTACGAGCGTGTACAAAATTCATCATCAACAAACCTACCTTATGAGTTGTTTGAGCAGCCAGGAGGAATCTCCTGTAAATGAATTAGAAGATATTAATAGAAGGAACCTTCATGAATCTGGTAAAAATTTGGTACTGGACAGACCTTAAAAATAATTTTATTGTAGGGAACGAAAGTTTAAACCCCAAATGGTTGAGTACTTGAATCTCCATTTTAAGTACCTACAAGAAAGAAGTGATTAATTGTGGCATTCATTTATCTATTTTATGTTTCTTGCATCAAACTATTATATATATTTCTAGCAACAAGTTCTTAAAAGAGAAAAGATAAGCTTACATCTTCTTTAGTGTAGGTGTTATCTGTAATATAGCAAAATTCTTCCACACGAGGGGCACAAATTTCTTCGTATTTTCTACAAAAAAACAAGCAAGACTATATAAAAGAACTTGACGTCAAAATCTCCCTTTTGCAACAAAAAAAAATAAAAGAAATATTTCAATAATTCAATTTTAAAATGTCCAGTAAAATAAGAATCACTCAAAAGGCACCAAATTTGATTTAGGAGAGCATACAATCAGCGCACATTTCTCCCTGCAACGTACATATATTTCTAATGAAAAGGAGGGGAAATAATGAAGATTGCATCTGCTAACATATAAATTCAGAAAAGAAAATTGTAATTTGAGCTACACATAGTTATGCACTGACCAACCGGTCCAGCCGGAGCAGGACGCAACCGAACCAGTCCAGCCTACCGAACTTAGGCCGCCAAGGTTTGGAAAGTACATTATAGTTTGAAAAGTGTATTCTAGAAAGGCCCAAGTCAATCACATTAATACTTAAAAGGAGAATACATCAAATTTTAATGTGATTTTGAGGGAATAATAATTTATGAAGAAGTTTACTTGTTAGCCTCAATGTAACCATCTATGAAGGAGAGTTAGGAACAAGTTTAAAAGTGCGCGGGCTAGATTCAATGTATTCATCAGCGAGAGAGCGTATGAATACAAGGGTAAGCTATCTTCTGCAGACATTTACCCTCTCTTCCACTCTTTTCCCCTAGCCACCAACCCAAATTCGTGGACCTTTTATAACATTGGTCTTACCTGCTCTTGAGCCATTGCCTAACAATGTCGTGATGCCATAGAGCATTCCGTAGCAGCCATTTTCTCCATTTTCAATTATCATGGCAAAGCCCACTCTCCGAATCACCAACACAACACTTCCCACTGTTTTACCACAAGGTCCAAGCCATATACCCCACCCAAACCTAATGTCACTCCTAGACTGACCAACCATTACTTGTGACTGAATCTTCCTAACCACCTCCTCGTTGATTGTTGTTGGAAGGAGAAATTGTATTATTACTCAAAAATAAGGACCCTCTCTCATATATAGGATAGACACATACATGGGTAGAAAGAAAAATGCGTAAACCCATAAATACATAACATTAAATGTAAAACATTCTTACACTCCGTCCCCCACCCCCAAATTGGGCGAGGGGGAGGGTACTATTATTCATGCTTAACTCGTCAATAATTTTCCTAAAAGCATTTCCACACAGGCCCTTTGATACGATCCTGAAGAGGCAGACAAAGGGAGGATTGGTGGCTAGGAGAGTGAGACGAGGGGGAAGAGGAACTGGGAGAAATTAGGGAGCAGACCTAAAAAGATTCATTCAACCAAAAGATAAAAACCTAATACAAGCAAACAACACCCCTTATAGCAGTGAGGTGCGAATAACAAAATATGGTCTACAAATGGTAAAACTCAAAACAACATTGAAATAGAAATAATCAAGTGGATCGATCATCGGCAGTCTCTTCCACGATTGGTGGACAAGTGTCTGTCGCCTTCCTACGTGTGTAGACCTGCCACTGCAGATCTTTGGCTTGCACGTCCATAACAATGTCGTTATTTGGAAAATGTGTCTTATCCTGAAAGCAGTAGTCGGCGAACTAGCGGAGGAAGTTGTCCCGTGGTAACCACGTAGCGTCGGAATCCGGACAATCGACCCATGCAACAAGAACCTTCTCCGAAGCGGGCACCCCCTAAAGACGGCATCGGCGATCAAGTATCTTGACTGGGTAGTACGGAGACTCGCCGGAAAGATAAAAACCGGCTGGAATGTGATCCATGGTAACATGCTCACCCACCACACGGTGCAACTGAGAAACATGGAAGACCGGGTGTATGCTACTCCCACTAGGGAGGCGGAGGCGGTATGCGATTGCACCAATACAAGCGAGGATCTCAAATGGACCGAAGAACCAGGGAGCGAGCTTCGGGTAAGGTCGACGGGCTACCGATAGCTAGAGGTACGGGTGCAGCACTGCAGCTTGATGAACACCTTCTCCCCCACCTGGAAGGAAAGGTCGCGCCTCTTCTGGTTCGCAAAGGATGTCATCTTCTATTGAACCCATCGCAGGTGGTGCATCAGATGGTCGGGAATAGAATACCTGTCGCGCAGGGTGGTGGCCAGACTCTCCACCTATTCCCCGGGAAGGTGGTGGTCAATGGAGGGTGGTGGGAGGCCGTAAATGGCCTAAAACAGTGTGGTGCTAGCCGCGTGGTGGTATGCGTTCTTCTAGGAGTACTCGACCCAATTGAGCCACTTGGCCCAGCCCCGGGGTTGCTCCCCAACGAAGCCACGAAAGTACGCTTCCAAGCACTGGTTGAGGATCTCAGATTGGCCATCCGACTGTGGGTGGTAAGTGGTGCTCATGAGGAGACGTGTCCCTTGCAGCCAAAAAAGTGTCGTCCATAAAGTGCTCGGGAAGAGGGGATCTCGGTTGCTCACAATCGACCGAGGAAATCCATGAAGGTGCACAACCCCGTTGATGAAGCTCTCCTCAACGATGGCGGCGGTGTAGGGATGGAGGAGAGGAGTGAAATAACTGTACTTGGACAACCAGTCCACCACGATCAAAATGCAGTCGAACCCCTGTGAGTGTGGTAGCCTGGTAATGAATTCCATGACCGCATCCTCCCAGATGAGGCCCATAATCGAAAAGGGCTGAAGAAAGCCCGAAAATGCGGCTTCATATTTGGCCCTCTAGCAAACGAGGCAGGCGGCCACGAAGGCTTTAACCTTCCAGAACATATGTGGCCAGTAAAGAGAGACCGCCAAGCAGCGGTATGTGCAAAAGGCTCTCGCATGCCCCCCGAAGGGCGAGGCATGGAACTCGGAGAGGAGGCGGGGAATGCCCGGTGAGGACGGTGCATGGACAAGGCGACCCTTGAATAAAAGGCGGCATCTCACTAGAGAGTACGGCGGGTGACACGTGGCGTCGGCGATGAGGGCCATCTGAATCCCATTCAAACGGGGATCTGCCTCCACTTCGTGTTGGATGGGTTGTGTTTCCTCCTAAACCAGTCAAAAAACCGGCGTTAACTACAGGGACTAGTTATGACGAGAGAGGGCATCGGCCGCCCGATTCGCCCACACCCCAGGCGAAACTCGATTGTGAAATCGTATCCCAGAAGCTTGGCGACCCACACTTGATGTGTTGGTGTGGCAATCTTCGGCTGCAAGAGGAAGCGGAGACTGTTGATCGTTGCGGACCACAAATGGTCGTCCCAAAAGGTAGAGCCGCCAATGCTGCATAGCAAAAACAAGGCCCATGATCTCGTCCTTGTGCACATGGCCATAACAGTAAGGTCGCACCGACACCGCCACAGTACCTGGCTGGAGGGGAATGGCGTGATCCGTCGGTCGGTCGGGCAGGGGGCAGTCCAGTCAAGGGCTCAAAGACGTCGGTCGTCAGAGAACTCGGTAAGCAGGGCTCGAAGGTCGACCGGGTAAGAGGGAGGCATTGTAGCATGACCCGCTGGATCATGCGAAAGGAGACTGGGGGAAGGAGGGCGGAGTCGCCGACAAGATGGCACGACCGACACTGGTGGAGGAACTACACGGTCATGATGGCCCAATTGACCCGCATGTCGCCCAAAGTGTGAAGCCAATCCACCCCCAAGATAGCGTCGATACCGACGTGACCGAACGCATAGAAGTCAGCTGTCACCGAGCAGTCCCCCATTAATAGAGACATGAAGGGGCAACACTCTAGGGTCGGTCGGCATCGCCCATCGCCCAGGAAGACCGTAAAATATGGGGACGAAACCGAAGGAAGCTGAAGCTGTTGCACCAACTGCGAATGAAAGTTGTGGCTCGCACCACTATCCACCATGACAATAATGGGACAATCACACAGCATGCATGAGAGCCGAAAATTCCCCCCAACGAAAAACAAGGCAACTCTTAGTGGTGGAAGGTACCCGTGGTGGTGTCCCTGGGCCCGTCTTCCTCTTAAAGCTCGTTCAATATCCTCCAAGGTAATTGCTGGGTTGAAGTCGTCGATGGCGTGGAACTCCAACATAACACACTCATGGTTCGAGGAGTAAGATTGCGATACCAAAAACAGAGTCCCTTGCTACAGAGCTTGTTTTAATCACTACAGAGCCTGTTTTAATTTCCTGTTTGAACTCGGGAAGGAGAGAGATTGGTTTGATTGGCGGAGCCACCGAGCCCAATGGAGGGAAAAACTGTCCAAACCAACAAGAACGGTGGACACCTTGTCCCGTTCCAACGTGAAGTTGAGGGTTAAGTACTGTTCCGCCTTAGCTATCAAACCCATCAGTCAATGCCGACGAAGAACGAGATGTCGAGGGAGAGATCGGAGCGGTCCCGAGTCGGGTGGGATTGCGTCTCGGGTGAAGGTCACACCGGTATATCGCTGAGGAGGGAGCCCTCGTCTGCGGCTAAGCCGGAGATGGAGGGGTGGTTGGCGCCTGGAGAGTCGATCTTGGAATGGAGGGCGAGGCAAGAGGCATGCATGGAGGCGATGAGCTGGTACTGAGCATTGATGCGGCGGCTAAGGGCGTCAGAGGTGGTATCAGGAGCGGGGACGCTGGAGCAGCGAGTGTTGGGAGCAATGAGACTGGATCCGGAGGACGAAAGCTAGAGGGGTGATTTGGACAAGAAACAACGGGGAGTGGCAGGGAACCAATGGATCCGGACAGAGTTGGAGGGGATCGGCGGAGATCCGATGGATCTGGGCTTGGAGTGGACGACGTCGACGGCTGGTCGCGTGAGTAGGTGGATCGGGCCGATTGAAGAGCAAAGTAGGCAACTATAGGAGACGAAACCAGATTGGGCAGATCTGCGCTAGAGAAAACAAACTCACCTGATTGGAGGAGATGGGATCGGAAACTGGCGCGGGTACGAAGGCAGTGAGCACTGACGTCTGGATGGTAGACAGTGAGGCAGGTCGGGTAAAATTAATACGATCCCGGAGAAAAAATTGACAAGAGGAGGGTCGGCGACTAGAAGAGTGAGAAGAGGGGGAAGATGAACTTAGGAATTAGGGAGGAACCCTAAAAATATTCATTCATCCAAAAGGTAGAAACCTAATACAAGCATACAACACCCCTTATAGCAGCGGTGTACGAATAACATACTAAGGTCTGCAAATAGTAAAACTCAAAAAACATCGAAATAAAAATAATCAAGTGGATCGATTATCAGCGATCTTTTCCACGATTGGTGGGCTAGTGTCTGTTTCCTTACTACGCGTGTAGACCTGTCACGACGTCTCTTCGGCGTGCACGTCTGAAACACCCTTGGTGCGAACATCAAGAAGTTATCCTTTGGAGGGAACAAAAGAGTACATATAATTATGTTTTCAATGTTTTCCTTAATAAAGTGACGATCAACTTCAATATGATTATCCCAAACATGTTGAACTGGATTATGTGTGATGCTAATAGCGGCCTATTATTATCACATAATATTTTGAGAGGCCACTCCTCACTTTGGCCAATGTCACTCATCAACGAGCTGAGCTATAGCCCTTCACAGATTTCGTAGGTCATATCCTGGAACTCAACTTCAGCAGTAGATCTAACAACAACTTGTTGCTTCATACTCCTCCGCGTGACCAAATTCCTACCAATCATAGTACAGTACCATGAGATAGAATGTATGCCCTCAATAGATCCAGCGTAATCTACATTGGTATACACTTTTATCTTTATTCTTTAACTTTGTGTGGGGTGTATAGTATGCCACTTCCTGGTGAGTCTTCCAAGTATCTTGGGATCCTATGAGCTGCATCGAGATGTCTAATTGGGGTACAACTCCAACATAATATGTTATGTCAGGTACGGTGTGTGATAGGTAGATTAGACATCACACTAATTTTTTATATCCATAAATGTCTTTGATGGTTTCCTCATCATCCCCTCCCAGTAGGCAATATGTTTCAACTGGCCTGTCAGTAGGTCTACCGTCTACACCCACTCATTGCACTTTGTTCAAGGAGGTCAAACGCATACTTCATTTAGGAGATGAAAATCCCATGTTTGAATCTTGTCACTTCAATACCCAAGAAATATCTAAGATTCTTAAGGTCTCTAACCTCAAATTCCGTGGCAAGAGATTTCTCGTTCTTCGACGTCATCACATGTAATTATTATGTCATCAACGTATAACATGAGAATAGTAATTTTACCTTCTATTTTACAAATAGATAATGATTAGCATGACTCTAATTATAACCAAAAGAAACCATAGTGCAGTGAAACCGTCCAAACCAGGCCCGTGGCGATTGTTTTAGTCCGTGGAGGGTTTTCTTTAACTTGTAGACATTACCTTCTGATCCTGTAGGAGCGAAGTCTGGTGATAGGGACATATATACTTTCTTTTTTGGATCATCATGAAGGAAAACATTTTTTACATCAAAGTCCCACCTTTTACAAGTTGCAAAGGATATGACTCTAATTGAGTTCATCTTGGCAACGGGTGCAAAGATTTCCTGATTTTTTATTTCTAAGAGTTTGGGTGTATCTTATAAGATCAAAATCTAACTTTGCATCTTCACATAATATTTTGTGGGTTTTGCTTAACAAAGTACATCCATTTACACCAAACCGACTTCTTCCTCGTAGGAAGAGGGATGAATCCCCAAGTAGAGTTCTTCTCCAGTGTTGTCATCTCCTTAATCATCGCATGTTTTCATTCATGGTGACAAAGTGCATCATACCAAGATGAGGGCATAAAAAACGAGGTTAGGGAGGATACAGACCATTTATGTGAACGGGTGAAAGATTCATATGAAAGTATAAAATATAATGAGAAATAGAGTCTTGGGTGAGGATCTAGTGCTTTTTTTTGAGAGCAATAGGATGATCAGCAGACGCTGAAGGCAATTCCGATGATGGCACAATAGTTGTGTGTTGTGCTCATGTGTTTGTCCTTCTAGTATAAATTTGCAATTGTTTTGATAGTGGATAACTAGTCTCCCTTGGACTAGAGGTATGAGTGGGAGGAGTGAGAGCGTTATAGGTAGGAATAGGTAAGGGTAGAGTAAGGGAACTCACTTCTCTATCCAATAGAGACTCCCCCTGAAGAGAGGTCCCGTAGAAAGGATGAGATTCACGGAAGGTGACATCATAGTAAGAAAGGTATTTTGTGTAGAAGGATGAGAGCAATTGTACCATTTTTGGGTAGGAGAATACTTGATAAAGATGTTAGTGTTTCTATGGTGATCTAGAAATAATCAAGCAGTTGGTATCGCTGTCAACGCGATATGAGTCAATATGGTCGCATATAACAGTGTTTGGAGAAACTGGAGGAAAAATTGTGTTGGCCCCACCCATATGTGATATGGGTAAAGGACCAATCCTCTGACCTGAGGAAAACTGGCGAATTGTGTCGTGTGCGTATCGACGCACGTCGAGTGCTTATCGACATAGCCAAACTCAAAGTCGAAGCGAGTCCTTAGTCGACGCTTAACCGAGGAAATGTCGACGTTACGTCGACTTCTATTCGACGCAGTGCATCGACTGCGTGTCGACACAAGGTGCGTCACGTGCCATCGAATGCTTCTCGACATTGCGTCGAGTTCTTATCAACGCACGTCGACTGCTTGTCAACGCATATCGGCGCAACTCATGTTTTGGCAGATTTCTAAGAGATTGTCGTCTATTTGTATCCTTGGGTATAAATTAACTCGGAAAATGGTTTTTCTGTGTGACTTGTGTGTGTGTCCTTTTGAAGCCGTTACTTGAACCGAACTCTAGACCCCATCATGACTTCTTCTTGTCACCGCCTCTACTGGAAACGAATTTAGCAATTCGTGGAGACGCAGAGAGAACTCCTTCGACTCAGTTCTTGTGGGACAAGCTCCTGGGGTTATCTTCCACTCGTGTGCATACTTGTAGAGTCACAGATCTAATTTTGTGTGGACTCAGACGCCTATTGTTAGACAAAGCTTTCTGGGTTGGATCTTTGGAGCATCTTGATTGAGTAAAGACTCAATATCATTCAGGTACAATACACTGGTTGTTTACTTCTACTTCTTGACATATGGAGATCGCGGGATCCTTTTTTGGGTATTTCTTGTAAATTTATTCTGTTGTGCACATGTGATGTGTTGTTCCACTCATGTATAGAAAACTCAACAGTGGTATCAGAGCTAGATTGGTGATCTAATGCGTGTAAATCATGAGATTTAGAAATGTTTTAAATATCCAGATTTATCCTTGGAACCCCGCTAGGAACGCATGTGATTTGATGTGATTTCCATGTTTCAGAAATATTTTTCCCTTAGCAATAACTGTCTCTCTATGTGGTTTATGAAACCAAATTTTGTCTTGAATTTTGAATTCGACAATGAGAGACGTACTGCCATAAGGAAGATTGATTGTGCCTTTGTCTAATGGTTCGCACTCCACATTGTCCCTTATAACAATCTTTGAGAAGGACAAGCTTAATGGGACTAACTTCCTGTACTGGTACAGAAACCTGAGAATTGTTTTCAGACAAGAGCGTAAGCTCTATGTCTTGGAAGAATATCCCCTCGAGAAGCCAGCTGCATCTTCCTCTCGTGCAGACAAAGATACTTATAAGAAGCATGGAGACGATACCTTAGAAGTTGAATGCATTATGTTTGTCACCATGAACTCTGAGCTTTAGAAGAAACATGAGAACATGTGTGCTTATGAGATAATCAAGCACCTGAAGAAAAAGTTTCAAGAACAAGCTTGGCAAGAAAGGTTTGACATCTCTAAAGCATTATTTTGGTGCAAGATGGGAGCTCGAGACCCAGTAAGGGCTCATGTACTCAAGATAGGGTATATTGAGAACCTTGAGAGACTGGGCTTTCACTTGGGATAAGAATTAGCCATTGATTTGATCCGGCAATCGTTGTCGGACATTTATGAGCAGTTCGTCTTGAACTACAACACGAATGAAATTGACAAGATACTTCCTGAGCTCCTAGGCATGTTGAGAACTGCCAAAATCAATATGAAGAACACCAATCCAACTAGCCTTTATACTAATGTGCATAAAGGCAAGGACAAGGTCAAGGGATTCAAGAAGACTAAAGTAGGACCTAAGTCATATCTTGATCTCAAGTCTTCAACACTGAAAAGGAAAAACTTGGCGAAGGAAAGGAAATGCCACCATTGTGGTAAGACAGAGCACTCGAGGAGGAATTGTCCCATTTATCTTGAAGATCTGCAGCAGAATAAGCGAAGTGTGACTTCTGCTTCAGGTATTTATGTTATAGAAATAAACTTTTCAGCTCCTTCATCTTGGGTATTGGATACCGGATATGGTTCTCACATTTGTACAAATGTGTAGGAACTGAGAATGAGAATATTGTTGGGTAAAAGAGAGGTCGACCTACGTGCTAGAAATGGACCAAGAGTTGTTATCGTTGCCGTAGAAGTTTACCGTCTTTTTTTGCCAACTGGGCTTATAATAAAATTAGATAACTATTATTATGTTTCAGCCATAACTCGAAACATTATATTTATTTCATGTCTTGACATAAAAGAATTTTCATTTATTATTAAGAATAATTGTTATTCTATTTATATGAGTGACGTTTGCTATGGTGTAGCTCAACTGTGATTTATATGTTTTGAACTTAAACCATCTGATTTATAATGTAGAAAATACTAAAAACTAAAAACGAATGACTCAAATCTTATGTTTCTTTGGCATTGTCGTTTAAGTCATATAAACGAGAAAACATTATACAAGTTCAATAAAGATGGATAGTTGGACTCATTTGATTATAAATCATTTGAAAGATGAGTCATATTTATTAGACAAGATGATCAAAGCTCATTTCACTGGTCATACTGAGAGGGTTGATGATCTTTTGGGTGTTGTACATAGTGATGTATGCGGACTCATGAGTTCTATGGCTACAGATGTTATTCACTACTTTATTACATTTACTGATGATTTCAGTAGAAACGGATGTGTTACTTATGAAGAACAAATCCGAAACCTTTGAAAAGTTCAAAACATTTGAGAATGAAATAGAAAACCAACTGGGAAAGAGGATAAACGCACTCTGATCTGATCGAGATGGCGAATATCTGAGTCATGAGTTTCGTGATCATCTGAAAGAGTATAGTATTGTATCACAATCCACTCCACCTGGAACACTACAACATAATTGTGTGTCTGAGAGGAGGAATCGTACTTTGTTAGATATGGTATGGTTGATGATGAGTCATGCAAATTGGTGTTTCTTTTTGGGGATTTGCTTTAGAGACTACTACATTAACTATAAATCGTGATCCACCAAAAACGGTTCTGAAAACACCATATGAGATATAGACTGAGAAGCATCCTAATATGTCTTTTATGAAGATTTGAGGTTGTGAGGCATACGTGCGACGTCAAATGCCTGACAAGACGAAACTCAAATCAGATAAATGTTATCATGTGATGTGGGGTATCTTAGGGAAATTAAAAGGTACTATTTCTACCTACCGTCTGAGTGCAAAGTGTTTATCGCGAAAACTGGTATCTTTAAGGAGAAAGAGTTCTTATCCAGAAACACTGCAAAGATAGAACTTGAAGTGCAAGAACCACAAACAATAAATGAACCGAAATTGAAAGTTGACCAGGAACTACAAGTTGTTGTAGCTAGAGAGCCTGCTCAAGAAACATATGTCTTACGTAATCCTCGTAGACCAAGATTTGAGTTTGAGAGATGGATTTCTCGTATCTCAAATAGGTAATGCGTTGTTTATGGATTATGATGATGAGCCTCCAACCTACCAGGAGCCTATGAGTGGGCCGGAATTCGAGAAGTGGCTTAAGGTCATAAAATCTGAAATGGACTCTATGTATGTAAACCAAGTTTGGACATTGGTGTATCCACCTGAAGGGATACGGCCCATAGGGTGTAAGTGAGTCTTCAAGAAAAAGACTGACATGGATGAGAATATACATACATTCAAAGGGCGATTAATGACTAAGGATTTCAAACAAATTCATGTTGTTGACTATGATGAAACATTTTCCCTTTTTGTTATGGTAAAGTCAATCATAATTTTATTTGATATTGCAGCGTATTATAATTACGAGATCTGACAAATGAATGTCAAAATTGTTTTCCTTAATGGAAAGCTCTTTGAGAAAGTGTACAAGACACAACCCGAAGATTTTGTATCTCCAAATAAAGTCATTAAAATATGCAAGACGCAGAGATCCATTTATGAATTGAAATAAGGTTCTCGAAGTTGGAATCTACGTTTTGACGAGAAAATCAAATAGTTTGTTTTAATTAGGAACGAAGATGCGTCTTGTGTTTACAAGAGGATTAGTATGAGCATTGTTGTTTTCCTGATATTGTATGTAGATGTCATACTGATGATCGAGAATGACATTCCGGCCCTGCAAGTTGTTAAGAACAGCCTATGAAACTGTTTTTCTATGAAAGACTTAGGTGAAACGACTAATATACTTGATATTAAAATCTATAGAGATAGATCGAAAAAGTTGTTGGATTTGACCCAAAATATATACATTGAGAAGATGTTGAAACGGTTCAGCATGCTTGAGTCTAAGAAGAGACTCTTACACATGTCTCCTGGTGTGAGTCTCTCTAAGGACCAGTGTCCTAAATATTTGGAAGATAAGAACCACATGAAATTGATTTCATATGTTTCGGCAATTGGATCAATAATGTATGCAATGTTATGTACTCGACCCGATGTCTCATATGCTTTGAGCATGATTAGCAGATATCAGTCTGATCCAGATGATAATCACTGGAAAGCAGTCAAGAATATCCTAAAATACTTGAGAAGGACTAAAGATGTATTCTTGGTGTTTGGTGGAAAAGAAGAACTCGTTGTAAAGGGTTACACGGATGCTAGCTTCCAAACTGATAGAGACGATTCAAAATTCCAATCAAGTTTTGTCTTTTGACTGAATGGAGGAGTTGTAAGATGAAAGAATTCCAAGCAAGAGACGGTCGCTGATTCTACAACTGAAGTTGAGTATATCGTTGTTGCGAATGCGGCGAAGAAGGCTGTGTGGATTAGGAAATTAATCGGTGAGCTTGATGTAGTTCCTAGCATTGTTGATCTCGTAATTCTTTACTGTGACAACAATGGTGTTATTGCACAGGCTAAGGAACCTAAATCTCATCAGCGCTCCAAGCATATACTTCGGCGATTTCATTTATTCAAAAGATTGTCGATGAATGAGATGTGAGCATATACAGAGTACCGACTAAGGAAAATATTGTGGATCTACTGACGAAGCCTCTCGCACAAAGAAAACATGATTGTCATGCTAGATCAATGGGCATTAGATACCTGAATGATCAATTCTAGTGGGCGACTTGTGGATTGTATATGTGTCGATTGTAATTCATGTGATGAATAGAGTATTAAACATTTCTTCTTATATTTATGACAAGTTCTAATGATATGTGAATTTGTTTTTATATGATAGATTAATTAACATAATAAATGTTCTGGAATGTTTGTTTCCATATGAATTCAGGTGCGTGACTTGAATGTGAGGACCTATGTTTATAAGAACCTTCATTCTTAAATGATCCTTGGTCGATGTATCATCTTATAAGTCAGGGCGATGATGGTACATTGAGACTAGTATGTGCGTTGATTGATAACCGATTCTCACAGATCATGATATTGTGATATAGAGTCATCATATAAGGACTTGTTAGTGAACAAGTTGTACTGGACAGACCCACCATGAGACTATTTTGTGAATTTTTACGTGAACGTATCACAAATAGATCTCAAAGGACAATGATGTTTGTGCTCATTTGACCTGAAATCACAGCATTCATCAAGCGGGGAAGAACGTACTTTTATGTCATCAAAAGTCTTCCCTGAGAAAGGTTAATGATAATAGTGATTATTGGATATGTTACGAATCATTTGGGTATTTGAGTGTGGACAGAAATGAGATTTGTCGTCATATATGACAGAAGTTGCATCCATGTGTCTCTTGATGGAATGAGACTGAGGAATGCATGGTCATGTTTAGTTGAGTCAATATATGATATTAGGCTCACAAAATTATAGAAATCCATTCTAGATCAAGAAACTGAAATTGAATAATTATAAGGGTGACACGATCTGTATCTCTAATTCAATCAGGATGTAAGAGAAACAAACATGACAACACTCATACATTGGTCACAAAATGCTTGTTGAGTTATGAACTCTTATTGTTTGGGTAGCAACGATGTATTGCTAGATACCGCTTATTGCTTGTGAGACTTTTGTTGATACGTTCTAGATCAAGTGGAAGACTGCTAGTGTTTTTATGGTGATCTGGAAGTAATCAAGCAATCAGTCTCGCGGCCAACGCGATATGAGTATATAGGATCGCACATAAGAGTGTTTGGAGAAATTGGATGAAAAATTGTGTTGGCCCCACTCATATGGGATATTGGTAAATGACCAATCCTTTGACCTGAAGAAAACTAGCGGATTGTGACGCGTGTGTATCGACGCACGTCGAGCGCGTATCGACGCACGTCGAGCGCGTATCGACGCACGTCAACTAGCTGTGGACACAGCCGAACTGCCGAACTCAAAGTTGAAGCAGGTCCTTAGTCGACGCTACGTCGAGTAGATGTCCACAGTACGTCGACTTCTATTCGACGCAAGTGCGTTGACCGCGTGTCGACGCAAGGTGCATCTAGTGCCTTCGAATACTTCTCGATGTTGCGTCGAGTTCTTATCGACGCACTTCAACTGCATGTCGACACAACTCATGTTTTGGTGAATTTCTAAGGGGTTATCGTCTATTTGATATCATTGGGTATAAATAGACTTGAAAAAGGATTTTCCTGTGTGACTTGTGTGTGTGCTTTTGAAATCGTCACTTGAGCTGAACTCTATATCCCGTCGTGACTTCTTCTTGTCGTCGCCTCTCCAGGAAACGAATCTAGCAATTCGTAGACAAAAAGAGAGCACTCATTCTCTGACTCAGTTCTTGTGGGACAAGTCCTTGAGGTTCTCTTTCACTCGTGCGGATACCTGTAGAGTCACAGATCTATTTCTGAGTGTACTCGGTCGTATATTGTTAGACAAAACTTTATGGGCAGGATCTTTGAAGCATCTTAATTGGGTAAAGACTTAATCTCATTCTGGTACTATGCACTTGTTGTTTACTTCTATTTTTGACTCATGGAGATCGCAAGATCCTTTTTTGACGCAGGGCGAATCTATAAGCGTCGGACGGGTAAACAATGACCTAACCCTGCATGTTATGCAAATCCGACGGTTAAACCAAAGTTAGATAATAATTAAAAAATCTCAAGTAGATAAATTCACAGCAAGACATAATTTATTAGGGCAAACAAGCTTGGGATTTCATCCGCGTAGAGGGTCAAAGCAAGAGCGTGCGGCGAATATACCCTGCAAATCACAATAATAATATAAAGCCAACAACTACAACATGAGAGATCCAAACAAACATGCGATCCAACAAATAATAATAATGCAAAATAAAATAATCCAATACAACGAAGACTTACCTAAGCAGTGGACTGACCGAGACATTAAAGATCTTGGAGCCAGATGTGTGGAACGACGATCGAATGTGAAACCAGCGACGTGGAAATGATGGAGGTGGTTGTCCTCGACGGTGGACAGAGAGATCGGACCGAAAATGGATAGATATGATCACGTAGGGGTAGATCCGGGCGAGGGAAGGGTGGACCCGGAGTTTAGTAGCGAATCTGAGCTAGGGAATGAGGGGAAGGTGAGAGGAAATAGCGGATCGGGCTGAAACATTCCAGATTTGGACTAATCTGGGTTGGGTGGGCTGATTGGCGGTGGTTCCACGAAGAGGAGGGGTGGCGGCCCAAAACCGGTGGTTGTTGAATGGGGGTCGGGTGTTGGGAACAATACGGGAGGGTGGCAATGACTCCAGGAGGTAGGAAGCTGGCGCAGGGGGAGGGTGGCGGGTTGGCGACAGGTTGTTGGAGGAACTGGGGAGGCCGGCGGTGGAACAAGGAGGGGAAAACCTTATTGATGAATAGTAAATTCCATTTTAAAATAGTAAAATAAAAAGGATGAGCTTTAGGCAGTAAGACTATGCAGGTGTAGTAGCTTTGGGGGTTGTGGAGGCTGCGGACGGGGTGTGGGAGGGGGAAGAAGGGGCTTAGGGTTAGTGGAAGACTTGTGGAGGGAGATACCAACCTAGGAGTTGTCACCTAGGGTTCCACGGAGTCGGCAACGTGGCAGGATCGCGGGAATCCGGGAATACAAATTTCCAAATTCTGCAATGATCTAAACCAGGCCTCTACAAGCATAATTATAATGAAATAAAAGCAAAGGCATCTCACCTTCAACGGTTATGATTGGTCGAAGATGGGGTCACTCAAAATACACTAAAATAAATAAAAAATAATGAAGTAATATACCAAATCGATTTGCAACGCTAATCCAGAAACATCTGCAAAGTCTGATCGTTGATCCGAGCACATCATATATGGAAAGTCACCAATCAGCCCCGAACGGGCCCAAAACTCATCCTCCACTACAGGTACTCGTCTCTGCCCGCGTCAATATCCACGGCTTGAAAGAATTCATCTCCCGATGAATAGGGATCTGAATTCTATCATTGTATGTCAGGTAAGACTCGAAGAGCTCCACCAGAGGTCGTCCAAGTGTTGTCGATGGAAGTGTCCTTGACAACCAACTCCCCCCGACTGAAAAGCAGCCATCTCCAGTGAATGGAGACGGTTGTACTAAAGTTGAAGTCTAGGGGCGAGTTGATCGAGCTCTGCTGCAAGTTCTCAAGTGTCACCAACGTCTGTAGTAGGAATGCATTGGTGGAGTCTAGTCTCCATGATGCTCTCAATGCTCAACTCACGAGTGGCGGATCCCGGTGCGATCGGCCGCACCGTAGGTAGAACCAAAGAAGACGAATCCCTAGGTAGGTGGGTGTCAAAAGTGGGTGAGTAGTGGTGACCATCAGACATGTGTAGGCTATGAAGGTGGCAAGGCAACAAAAATGAAGGCGTGGACGGCTGGAATTCCCCACTACTTGGGTCTACATGCTCACGAGACACGTAGTATGACGTCATATCTTCAACACTAAATACCAGGTGGATACCCATACTTGGAGGGATATCAAGATCATATGTGTTTGCTTTGATCCGTCTCATGATTATATAAGAGTCCATTCACCTAACGCTCAAGCTTTTAGCAAGCCTCGCACGGAGCCTCGCAACGCAGATTCTTACCATCAGCTGCTCGCATTCACGAAGTGCATGCACTTGTCAATGAACATCCGCATGTGATTTACAAGATTTATTACCAATATGGATTATTCGTCGGACTGACACATGACATACATGCAAACGATGAACAGACAATACAACGAGCTCATGCAAATGATGACGAAACAACTCAACAAACATATGCAAATGATACAAATGACAAATGACCGACACAACTCGAAAACTTATCAAAGGAGGTGGTCTATCAGGAGGCTCTCTCGATGGATTGTAGAAAAACTCATCTTGTGTGTGTCGAGTGCTCAGATGACCGTGCGAGACATCTACACTCAAGGGCGAGCTCACCAAGAGCAAAATGTCTCTCAGAAAGCGTAGCGCATCAGGGGGCTCACCAGGTGTGTAAGAAAAGTCATCACGAATGCGACGACCACCTGAATGACAATTGACAATCGTGTATAACGACTAAAAGACGTGAATCTCGAGTGTAGTGCAAGTCCCTGAAAAAAGAGCTCGTCTGGTGGGTGAGCAGGTGGTGCATCCCAAAACTCATTGAGAGTGTGGTGGATCACAAGATAGAACCCTACAATATTAGAAGTATACTCACGTTTACTAGAGGAAGCCCTAGATACTTGATGTTCCACTCAATATTGTCAGGGACGATAACACAGGTGGCGTCAGTAAGTCGATACTCATACATGAATGGCTTACCTGAATCTCATCCTCACCAAGATGTGGCGAATCATCAGGAGGCTCAAAATGGGGGTCGTCATAGAACTCGTCACTAGGATCAATAATCCCCCATATGAGTACCATCGTGATGGGTACTGTCCCCATGAATGGGTGACATAACCACTACGAGATCAACACCAGGCTCTGGGCTCTCGATCATGATGTGACTCAGGGTAATGGCAACAGGAGAGCGATATAGACCTACACTCAAGAATGGGTCTGTGGGTGGGGTGTCAAGAATTGGGTTTGTGGTGGGGGTGCTAACAAACCCGGTGCATGACAAAAGAAAAGGTGTGGGTGAGGGACACAATACTGCAGACTCAATAGGTCGCTCAGAGTCACTCTCAATCAGGGTAACAAGAGACGGGTCAGAGACAAGAGATAGGTCACTCGCTGGGCTAAGCACCTCACTAGGGTGTGAGCAATCCGCATCAAGTATCACTTATGTCGTGGCTGATAGGACAGTGGTATGGATCGTCGTGACCTCAGTATAGGAGGGACTCGTGCGACGAAGGTCAAGGTGAAAATCTCATCGACCAACTCTTACAAATTTTAAAAACTGCTCATAACGAAGGGCGAGCTGATATGTCTTGAAAGGGATACCTCAGATACTAATGGAAAATGAGGGATTGATTTAACTAACTCTAGAGGGGGTGAATAGAATATTTTATAAAACTTTAAGTTGTTTTTACAGCGGATTAAAATAAGTGATATTTATAAATATAAGAAAAGAAATATCACAGCACAGCAAATAAAAAGTTGAGCACAACCAGACGACACAAGAAAATTTATAGTGGTTCCCCAATAAACCTAGGTACATCCACTCTTCTACCACCCTGATAGGAATCCACTATAGGTTTTTGATCAGGTGTCCTGCCACTACAGGTTTTTGTTCAGGTGCCCTGTCATCACAGGTTTTTGTTCAGGTGCTCTGTCACCACAAGATCTATTTTCTAAGGGAGATCTTGCAACCCTTTGAGCTTTTGATCAGGTGCCCAAAAACCAAACCAAATCTTTTAATCAGAAGACTTGAGAACCAAAAGATCTAACTTTTGAAGGGAGTTATAACTCTGTACACAGTGAAAAAAAATAAAACATGCTATCTTCTCTGTCTCAATCCTCTGAGAAGACTAACGGATTAGTTGATGTTGTCAAAGCTCCCCCTGAGTTATAGAAATCTGATCAGGAGTGAAAACTTTGCTCCAGGGTGTAGGTCTTGAAAGATGAACACTTCTTCCAGTAAATGACTCTGAGAGAATGAGCTTTTTGGTCTCAGATTGAATATTGTGTTGCTTGAAGAAAAGCTTGAAGAGAAGAATGATGAACAAGAAGTTTTTTGTCTCTGTTTCTTGTTCTCTGTTTACAGATGTTCTTTTTTTTCTTCTTCTGATTGATTATTATTATCTGGTAATCTTCTGAAAAATTCTTTATATATTAATTGCTGATTTGAATTTCAAGCTCCTTGAAATCCTCTGCATATTTTCTGGGAATTGTAACGGCTGTTTTTACTTCAATGTATTTCTCCAACTGTCTCAGTAAATATGATAAAGTAATAACTCTTTGAAATCTCTAATTAATGTTGCCAGAAACGGCTATATTCATAAAAATATTGAGCATTAATTAACAGAGTATTACTGTCTTAATATCTGAAATTATACTGCTTTAGTCGATCTGAGAAACTGAGAAATTTAGTCGAACAGAACCTGTAAGGAGTTAGTCGAACTCAGTAAAGTTTTCGTCCACCTGAGCTCCAAGTTCGTCGAACTGATAATTCTCCTTCGTCGAGCTGAGCTTCAAGATCGTCGAACAGAAAATATACTTTGTCAATCTGAGCTCCAAGTTCGTCGAGCTGAGAAGGCACTTCGTCGAGCTGAGATTCTGATATAAACTCATAGTTTGTTGATCTCAGGTGGACTTTCGTCGAGCTCAACTCAAAGAAGGAACTCTGAGTTCGTCGATCTGAGATCGACGATCGTGGAGCTGAGTTCAGCTATCGTTGAACGACTTTTCTGCAATCGTCAAAATTGTCTTGTCTCTTAAGTCTTGAGTCTCTAAAGTCTTCTGAAGGTAGGTTTCAGTAATCTAACCTTATGTGATTGACTTTAACCCTGGAACTAACTTATGACCCTTGACTATACATGGTGGGTCATCAATCCTAATACTGAACCTAGCCCAAATAAAAAGTAGGGTTCTAACAATCTCCCTCTATTTCGGTGAGATCACTATACAAAATAAAAATAAACAAAATCACAAAACAATAAAAATATCTAACAGAATTATAAAACATTCATCAGATATGAACAGATGTGTCTTGTGAATATATACAATCATTAATAAAGTTCAAAAATACAAAATCAGAAGATTAAGAATTTTTCTTTGAAACATCTGAAGAAAGAGCAGGTTTCGTGAAAATCATCTTTCTTTTTGGATCAGCAGCTTGTTGTTGACTCATCTTCATATCTTGAGCACCAAGAATCTTCACAGATGCAGCTCTGTGCACTACTGCTTCTGGATGCAAATTCATATAAGTATCAACATTGAAAAGACTTTTTACCTGATATTTGTCCAATTCCTTCTTCCAATATGATGACATGGTAGAAAATTGAGAGGAAATCTTTTTCTTCTTCTTTGGCCTTCCTTATCTGAGAGAGAGAACAATCAGCTCATTAAACCTGGTCATTCTAGAATTAGGATTCAATTTTGGATCATATGTTGGAGACATTAGCCTTTTTGGACTTGATTTTTCTTTCTGACTAGCTTATTCTGTCAGAAGACTACCTTGACTAACATGTTGTTGTTGTTGTTTTCTTTGTTGTTGTTGTTTGCTGGTTTGGGAGCTGTGTTGTTGTCTGCTGCTGTAAGATGGTCTGATATGATGAGAAGATGTAGACCTTTGTACTTGAGAAATGTTTCTTGTTAATCCTGCTGCAGGAGGAGGAGGACCTCTCCTGAATTGTGGAGGTGGAGAGTATCTCCTGCTCTTCTTCCTAGCTTTCATTTCATTCTTTGAGTACCTAATCTAGTGAGGAGTATCTCGAGTGAGGGTAATATTGTGCAGGATATAATAGGGTGTATCAGCAGTGAGACAGGGTTTAGAAGCAGCCCTGGGTGAAACCTTCTTCTTGAGTTTTCTCTTTTTAGAGCTGGAATCTTCCGAGTCATCTGACTCTTCATCATCATCATCATCAGATTCATTTGCAGGATTGTCATAAAGAACAATACTCTCACTAGATTAGGTACTGGATGAGCTTGTGGCTTTATACATGTATCTATTATCTCATCTTGTGGCTGTTCAGCTACATTTTTTTCCTTAGTCTGAGACTGTATTTGAACTTCTGACACTATAATTTTTGTATCTATATCCTCAAACAAGAAATCATCAAGATTAGACATGGGGGATTCAGCCCAGCCAAATGTTGGAGGTGAGAGAGTCTTTGACTCTGTAGTAGTTATTTGCTCTATAATATTCTCTTTAAGTGCAAAACTTGTCTTTAGTTGTTCCAATACTAAATGACTTATTGGTGCTATGTAGCAGACTATAGTCTTAGAGTAATTAGTAAAAACTGGTAAATTGCTATAAACTATATCAAAAGAATAAAGGAATGAAAAAATATCAACTGTGGGATTAATGGTAAAATCACCAACGGTGATGATTTCTGAAATTGAGAAATCTGGTGCTTTTTTTGTACAAACTGGAAGCATTATTGTATCTGTTTCTGGAATTACTACTGCTGTTGCTGGAATTGCTACTGGAGCTTCTTCATGAATTTCTGGAGCTTCTTCATTGAATATCTCCCCCTGTCAGGATTCAGAGAGTGTTGAACTCAGGCCCCCAGAAGAAGGGACAGTGGAGAAAGAAGCAAGTTGTGAGGAGAGTGTAGTGATGGAAGAAGCAAGTGGAGCAATGGCCTCATCTATGAGTTTCTTGAGTGTAAGGGTAATAAGCTCAAGAATTGTGGCTGATATAGAAGAGGATGGCATGGAGCAGGTTGGACAGATAGTGAATGTTTGTGGAATGGATGGTGTTTGAATGTCAGTTGGAATGTTGGATGTTGAGATATAAGGGAGGATAATATCTTCCTGAATAGGGGAATGTTGTGGAGATGGTTGTAGAGATCGAGATGATAGTAGATCAAAATTGAGAGATGACAGTAGTGGGTCTATGTCATCAATATGTGATTGTAGATGTGGTGGTGCAGGTGATTGAGGAGATGGAGATGGTGTTTCCTCAGGAATGTGGATTGGTGAGGGTGGTCTGGATGGCGAGACAAAAGGGATGGAAGTAGGTGTGTCAGTGGATTGTTGTTGAAGTGTAAAAACATCAACAAGGGGAGTTGATGAAGGAAATATTGGATGATGTGGAGATGGAGGAGAAGAGGGAATATGAGGAGCAGGAGCTTCTTCAGGGGTTGGTAAAGTAGATATTGCAGCTCTGGTGTCCTCTGAAGCTATCCTGGAAGAGGAAGCCCTGAAAGGCTTGGTAATAACCCTCTCTCATCTGCCAAAGAGGGCAGAGGTAAGCCTCTTAGAGGCATTTATGAATATGGTCTGGGAGACCAATAATTCTGGAACCTTTGTCTGTAAGAAGATTCCCAGAATTCTACCAAAACTGACATCCTTCTTACTAATTTTCTTCTTAATCAAATCAAACACAATTTCTCGCCAGTTCACTGATTTTTGACTAAGCAGGAGACACATCAGAAGGAATTTGTGCATGGTTATGTAGTCATAGGCTGAGTGCTTGCCCAAGATTACCTTATCAACTACATCCACTAAGAACTTATATTCAGCAGACAAGTTCTTCTTCAGCAGTTTATTAGGGTTTCTCTGGGAGTGACCCATTATAACTAGCATATCCTCAAACTCGGTGCTAGATAGTTCAAAATCATCTTCTTCATTGATAAATCCAAAAACTTCAGTTAGAATGGCAGGGGGAAAAGAAACCTGGTGTCCAGAAATTGATCCAGAAATGGAGGTTTGATCTGGAAAGGTTGCTGTGAATACCCATTCTTTGATTTCCTGCACTGAAAGTTTGATCCTCAAAGTCATGAACTGTCTCAACTGTGATACCTCAAACAACTGAAGTATGTTCTTGAAAATTTGATCGAAATGGCTGAACGAATCGATGTCGATGTCAAACTTTGCATCAAAGTTTATTCCAGAGAGGGTCGCCGCCGAAATCGCCATGCCTGCAAAAACAAGAGATCAAATGCACAAAATCTATAAAACGCGGGATGAAGTTCGATGAAAACCCTATTATAAGTTTTCAGAAGATGAAAAGACAAACTCCGTCCGACGAAACATTAAAAACTTCGAACTCAGTTTGGCGAAAAATCTCATAAAGAAATAAAAGCGTCGATCTAAGTCTGAAGAGGGCGAAAACAGTTCGTCGTTCTCCGTTCGACGAAAAAATTTTCTGAAACAAATTTCGTCGATCTTCGTTCGACGAAAAATTTTCTGAAACAAATTTTTTCGATCTTCGTTCGACGAAAAATTTTCTGAAACAAATTCGTCGATCTCCGTTCGACAAAAAAATTTTACAAAGGAAGATTCGTCGATCTTTGTTCGACGAACACTCCACGAAGAGTTCGTAGTTCGTCGATCTCCGTTCGACGAAACATGAACAGTTCGTCGACCATAGACAGAAATTAAATTAAAGCTTCTTCATTAATTATATCTAGCTGATTTAGAAATAACAAATGTTTCTTTTCATCTAATGATTTGGTGAAAATATCTGCTCTTTGTAAATCAGTAGAGATAAAGACAAGTTTAATTTTATTTTTGTCCACACAATCTCTAATGAAATGATGTTTAATCTCTATATGTTTTGTCCTACTATGATACAATGAATTTTGTACAATAGAAATTGCATTGTTGTTACCACAATATATAGTTGAATTATTTAAGTTGAAATCATAATTCATGAGCTGATTTTGAATCCACAAAATTTGTGAACAGCAACTACCTGCTGCTATGTATTCAGATTCAGCAGTTGATGTTGACACAGAAGTTTGTTTTTTGCAAAATCAGGACACTAGCCTATCACCAAGGAACTAACAAGTTCCTGATGTGCTTTTCCTGTCAACTCTACATCCAGCAAAGTCAGCATCTGAGAATCCAGATAATTCAAATTCCGATTTAGTAGGATATCAGAGACCTAGATTAGGACAACACTTTATATATCTTAAAATTCTTTTTAATAAAATAAGATGAGATTTTTTAGGATTGACCTGAAATCTAGCACAAATGCAAGTACCAAACATAATATCAGGCCTACTAACTGTAAGATACAATAAGGACCCAACAAGAGTCATATATGTTTTCTGATCAACTGGTTGTCTTGTTCATCAGAATCAACTACAGCATTGGATGACATAGGTGTTTTCTTGGCTGAGACATCAGTCATCTCAAATATTTTGAGTAGCTCTTTAGCATATTTTGACAAGGATATAAAGATATTTTTAGGGGTTTGCTTCACTTGGAGACCAAGGAAGTAGGATAGTTCACTCATGCTATTCATTTCAAACTTTGAATGCATCAGGTCAGAAAACATTTTATAAAGTTTGGAATCAGTAGAGCCAAATATTATATCAACATAGATTTGCACTACCAAAATTTTTGATTTATGATGTTTAATGAATAAAGTCTTGTCTACAATAACTCTAATAAATTTATGTTCTAAAAGAAAGCTAGCAATGGTCTCATACCAAGCTCTTAGAGCTTGCTTTAAAGCATAAAAAATTTTATGCAGCTTAAAAACATACGATGGACGAGTTGAGGAGATAAAATTTGAAGATTGCTCAACATAAACTTGTTCTTTTAGTTCTCCATTGAGGAATGCACTTTTGACATTCATTTGACATACTTTTAACTTCTGATAGGCAGCATATGCAAGAAATATCATGATGACTCCAAGTCTTACAACAGGAGCAAAGGTTTGATAATTGTCAATGTCTTCTTCCTGTGAATAACCTTGGGCTATCAGTCTTGCTTTATTCCACACAATTGATCCTTGTGCAATTAATTTATTCCTGAAGACTCATTTAGTTTCAATGACTGGGTAGTCTTTGGGTCTTGGAACTAAATTTCAAACTCTACACCTCTCAAATTGATTGAGCTACTCTTGCATTGCAATAATCCAGTGAGGGTCTTGCTCTACATCTTTTATGAATTGAAGCTCAATTTGAGAAATGAAGCAAGCATGCATCAGATCTTGGTTGAGTTGATGTCTTGTTTGCGCTGATATGTCTCCAATCACTTGAGATATGAGATGACCTGTAAGTGTGACAAGATCAACAGTAGGAGTTGGTTCATCAACAACTTGTGAAATTAATTCCTCTTGTGGAATTATATTTGTTGTTGTTGGTTCAACTGTTTCACCACCTGCTTCTTCACTTTCTTCATCAATCTGTGGAGAAAGATGAAATATAACCTCTTGGGTAAGATTTAAATCATTCAACTTCTCACACAGATAGGGTACCTGCAAAATGTCTATGGTAGAAGAATCTTTCTCATTGTAAAACATATTAGCTTCATCAAAAGATATATGTACAGATTTTTCTATTTTTAATGTTGATTTATTAAATGCCCTATAGACTTTGCTGATTTGAGAATATCCAAGGAAAATTCCCTCTACAGCATTGACTTCAAATTTTCTTAGGTATTTCTTATTATTATTGTGAATATAACACTTGCAGCCAAAAACATTAAAATAATCTACTTTATGTTGTTTCTCTTTAAGTAATTCATAGGGAGTCTTACCCTTTAGTTTATGAATTTAACTTCTGTTAATAACATAATTTGATGTGCTTACAGCCTCTGCCCAAAAGGATAATGACAAATAAGCATCTGCAAGCAATGTCCCAGCAGATTCAATAAGAGTTCTATTTTTTTTTCTGCTACCACATTTTGTTGAGTAGTTTTACGAGCAGAAAAACAATGTCTGATATCTTCCTTCTCACAGAATTCTTGCATGAGAAGATATTCAAACTCGGTGTCATGATCATTTCTAATCAATGCAACCTGAGTAAAATACTCAAATTGAATGCTCTTAAGAAAATCTGTAAAAACTTTAAAGTTATCTGACTTGTTTCTCAGAAAGAACACTCAAGTGAATCAGGAGAAGTCATCAATAATAACTATAGTGTATGACTTTCCTCCCAAACTTTGTACAGCAATAGGGTCAAATAGGTTCATATGTAGCAGGTACAAAATTCTGGATGAATTACTTTTATTTGTGTATTTGAAACTATTTTTGTTTTGCTTGCTTAATTGACAGACCCCTACAGTCTTTCCTTCTTGTAAGAAACAGAAGGCAGTCCTCTAACAAGATTGTCCCTAGATAGTTTAGCAATATTCCTAAAGTTTACATTGCCTAGTTTTTTATGTCATAAATCATTAGTTGAACTCGTTTGATTAAATAAACAAATTTTTTTATTAGCAAATTTAAAGTTTACGACATATATGTTTTCTTGTCTAATTTCAGTTAAAACAAATTTGTTTTTATCAGAAGTAATAATAATACAAGATGACTGATTGAATGATACCTAAAAACCTTCATCACATAACTGGCTTATGGATACTAGGTTATGATTGAGACCACTTACATATGTTACCTTCCTGAAGATAACAGCTCTAACTTTGGCATTCTATATCCTTCTGGTTTGTCCACAGTTAGAGTCTCCAAATATCACTTTTGGTCCAAGCTTGGCTTTGAAATCAGTCAGGTTGTCCTTACTTCCTATCATATGTTTTGAACAGCCACTATCCAGATACCATTATTGTTCTGTGATAGGATAGTTCTTTACCTATACAAAACAAGATTAGTTGTTCTTGACCCCGGTAACCTTGGGTCCTTGATTTCTTTCAAATTTAAAACTGAAAATGTAAGAAAATTCAGGTTGATCCTCATACCCAAGTGGATGATATCTCCTTGGAGGAATAATTCACTGAATAAAAGGATTGACCAATGTTTTAGTTTTAAAATTTTGAAAATAATTCAAGTTTCTGTTATAAGAAACTGGGTTCGACGAATTATAATAGATTCGTCGATCTGCGTTCGACGAATAAGATGAGTTCGTCGAACTCCGCTCACAGAGTGAAAGTGTTCATTCTCTTAGCCCCTCGTTCGTCGATCGTGGTTCGACGAATCATATTGAGTTTGTCGAGCGCAGTTAGACGAAAAACTATACCTAAAATTTGCGTTCATAGTTCGTCGATCTAAGTTCAACGAACCATATTCATTTCGTCGAGCTTGGTTTGACGAAATATGTTGACCATAATTTTTGTTAAAATTTTTCTTTTTCTTAGGTTGAGTCTTAGATAAAATTTCTATTTCTTTATTATTAACTTCTATCTTTTCTTTGCCCTTTTCAGAAACAAATTTTATGGGGGTAGACAATATATTTTTTTTGTAAAAGAGATAGAGGCTGATCAGATGAAGCTCTCAAGCTCAGCTTGCCATTAAGCATGTCATTCACTGTGCTTGTGATATCCATCAATTTGATGCTTCTCCCATTAAGGGATTCTTCAAATTGTTTAGCCTATTTTAATTTGTTCTCTAAAGAAAGTATTTGTTCATTTGCAGTTTTTAATTTTTCTTTAAGTTTTAAGTTTTCAGAAGAAATATTTTCAAATTCAATTAAATTCTCTCTGGGAAGTTTGATTTTTTTCTCAGATTTAATTAAATCATTACATAATAATTTGAAATCAATTTTAAATTGATCAGAAGAAAATTCAAAAAAAGAGATTACTTGATCTTATTCTGACATGAATTCATCTTCTGAATTGTCTGCTTCTGAATCAACATCATCAAAGTTGCTGCAAGATGCATTGATTGTCATCAAGCATATCTCTCTGGCTTTGGCTTCTTCTTCATCCTCACTGGAGCGGGATGAAAATTCTGACTCAGATTCACTCCAAGTCTCTACAACAAATTCTCTTTCCTTCTTTTTATATTTGCTGGAGGATGGCTTGCTGGAATGCTTCCTGAAGTCTTTCTCCTTTCTCTTATCTTTCTTCTGTGTTTCTGAACATTCTGGTAGTATGTGTCCAGGATTACTGCACCCATAACAAACTATTTCTTTAGTGGGGGTTTTATCATATCTTAGTTTGTCATATTTTCTGGAAGACCTTCTGAAATCCTTCTTTACCATCTTGTAGAATCTCTTAGCCAAGAGACTCAGTAGATACTCATTATCTGGAGTGGCTTCAACTTCTTCACATGCTTTGAAAGCAATACTTTGATCTTTGCTGAAGATGAAGTGGTCCTTTGTTAAGCTTCTCTGGTCTTGATGAGCTGCTCATAAGATTTGAGCTTGTCCAACAATGTTTCAGTAGATATCTCATTCAGGCTTTTGACTTCCTTGATTGGTCAGATCCTAGAGTCTCATGTGCTAGGGAAGCACATAAGAATCTTGTCATTTATCTCTGTTAAAGAGATGTCTTTGTCCAGAGTTTTCAGCTCATTGATTATGAGACTGAGTCTGTTGTACATATTTACAACTGACTCTGACTCTTCTTTCTTGAAGTTCTTATACTGAGAGATCAAGTGTGATCTTCTATCCATCCTTTCATCAGCGGATCCTGCCACCAGAGCATTCAGTGAGTCCCAAATGACATTTGCTGAAGTGCATTCTGCAACCTTCTGAAATATGTCATCAAATATAGTTTGGGTCAGTATATTCATTGTCTTGGCATCTGAAATCTTTGCCTTCTTTTGTGCTTCAGTCCACTCAGGTGGTGGAATAGCACTTGTGCTTGTAGTTGCTACTGGAAGTGGGTGTCAAAATAGAATTGTATATGTCTTCATCAATGGAATTCATATATGGTCTAATCCTTGCCTTCCAAAGTGCAAATTTATTAAGATTGCACACTGAAGGTCTGGTGCTTAAATACTCCTTATTTTGTGTCATGATATAAAAGACAACTAGAGTATATAAGATCAAACAAAGATCTTTTGGTTCAGGTGTTAGTCTGTACAACCAAGTAACTTATCCCTCTGATACCAATTGAAAGTCATACCTCAGATACTAATGGAAAGTGAGGGATTGGTCTAACTAACTATAGAGGGGGGTGAATATAGTATTTTAAAAAAATTTAAATTGTTTTTACACCAGATTAAAATAGGTGATACTTATAAATATAAGAAAAGAAATATCACAGCACATCAAATAAAAAGTAGAGCACAATCAGACGACACAAGGAAATTTATAGTGGTTCCTCAATAAACCTGGGTACATCCACTCTTCTACAACCCTGATAGGAATCTACTACAGATTTTTGATCAGGTGCCCTGCCACCACAGATTTTTGTTCAGGTGCCCTGTCACCACAGATTTTTGTTCAAGTGTTCTGTCACCACAAGATCTATTTTCTAAGAAGATCTAGCAACCATTTGAGCTTTTGATCAGGTGCCCAAAAATCAAACCAAGTCTTTTGATCAAAAGACTTAAGAACCAGATGATCTAACTTTTGAAGGGAGTTATAACTTTGTACACAGTGAAAGAAAATAAAATATGTTGTCTTCTCTTTCTCAATCCTCTGAGAAGACTAGTGGATTAGTTGATGTTGTCAAAGCTCCCACTGAGTTATAGAAATCTGGTCAGGAGAGGAAACTTTGTTTCAGGGTGTAGGCCTTCAAAAACGAACACTTCTTCTTCCATTAAATGATTCTAAGAGAATGAGCTTTTTGATCTCAGATTAAATATTGTGTTGATGGAAGAAAAATTTGAAGAGAATGATGAACAAGAAGTTTCTTTGTCTCTGTTTCTTGTTCTCTGCTTGCAGATGTTCTTTTTCTTCTTCTTCTGACTGATTATTATTATCTGGCAATCTTCTGAAAAATTCTTTATATATTGATTGCTGATTTGAATTTCAAACTCCTTGAAATCCTCTGCATATTTTCTGGGAATTTGAACGACTATTTTTGTCTTCAATGTATTTCTCCAACTGTCCCAGTAAATATGATAGAGTAATAACTCTGTGAAATCTCGAATTAATGCTGCCAGAAACGGCTATATTCATAAGAATATTGAGCATTAATTAACAGAGTATTGTTGTCTTAATATCTGAAATTATACTGCTTTAGTCGATCTAAGAAACTAAGAAATTTAGTCGAACAGAACCTGGAAGAAGTTAGTCGAACTCAGTAAATTTTTTGTCGACCTGAGCTTCAAGTTTGTCGAACTGATAATTCTCCTTCGTCGAGCTGAGCTCCAAGATCGTCGAACAGAAAATATACTTGTCAATCTGAGCTCCAAGTTCGTCGAGCTGAGAAACATTTCGTCGAGCTGAGATTCTGATATAAGCTCACAGTTCGTCGATCTCAGCTGGACTTTCGTCGAGCTCAACTCAGAGAAGGAACTCTGAGTTCGTCGATCTGAGATCGACGATCGTCGAGCTGAGTTCAGCTATCGTCGAATGACTCTTCTGCAATCTTCAAAACTGTCTTGTCTCTTAAGTCTTGAGTCTCTGAAGTCTTCTGAAGGTAGCTTTCAGTAATCTAACCTTATGTGATTGATCTTAACCCTGGAACTAACTTATGACTCTTGACTATACATGGTGGGTCATCAATCCTAATAGTGAACTTAGCCCAAATCACAAGTAGGGTTCCAACATGTCTACTCGAGGAACTTCGAGCTATGATAAACTATCTTGGTACGTGTGTCAGACTGAAGCCCAGACCGAAATCTAAAAGTGGTCATGGCTGGGTCCTCTCGAATATCACTACTCATAACTAACTCATCGAAGCAATCTCTGTACTCGGCGACAGACATGGATCCTCGCTAAAGGAAAAATAATTTGTCGAGCAAGCTACTCTGATACGAGAAGGCAGATACCTCTAACACAAAGTACGTTTCATGTCCACCCAACTAGTGATGCGACGAAAACGGTCTCGCTCGCGAGTCCTCTTAACGCTAGAGCAACAAGCTATCGCCTGATCAAAAAGTCAAAGTTTTGCAAATTTGATGCGACGCTCACCAAATAACACAAAAAGGTCCAGATAATACTACATATCCGAGAGCCAATAACTAAAAGACTCGGGACTCGATAAGCCATCAAAAGAAGGGGCAACAGTATGAAACTGACTCTCAAGATCTCTCCTAAAGCGACGATCGTCATAATAGTTATCTCTAAGGTAATTGAGTTGAGTCGAGGGATCAACACGATCCACTCACGTGCAAGGATATGAACGACGCCAATCATCATACTGATCGTCTCTAGTGTAGTGAGGTTGTGTCGGTGGGTCGACACGAACTCTGAAAGTAGTGTGCTGCGATCGAGAATAATCGTCGTAGTAACGTGAGGATTTCCCTGACGGGGCTCTGTGAGAGCGGGTGCAAGTGGACTCGAAACCTCCAAAGTGTGGAGAGGAATAATTGTGACACCTAAACAAAATGAAAACATACAGACTCTACGACAGCATATCAAAAGAGCGTGTAGCCTGCCTGCACGCAACCTGGCTCTGATACCAATCGACGCAGGGTGAATCTGTTAAACGACGACCTAACCCTACATGATATACAAATCCGACGATTAAGAAAAAGTTAGATAATAATTAAAACTTCTCACGCAAATAAATTCACAGAAAGACAAATATTTTATTAAGGCAAACAAGCTTGGGCTTTCCTCCGCGTGGAAAGCCAAAGAAGAGTGTGCGGCGAATAAACCCTGCAAATCACAAGAATAATCTAAAGTCAACAACTACAACACAAGAGATCCAAACAAGCATATGATCCAACTAATAATAATGTTAAATAAAAAAATCCAATACAACGAAAACTCACCTAAGTAGTGGGCTGACCGAGACATTAAAAGATCTTGGAGCCAGATGCGTGGAACGTCGATCGAATGTGGAACCGACGGCGTGGAAATGATGAAAGTAGCTGCCCTCAACGGTGGACGGAGAGATCGGACCGGAAATGGATAGATCTGGTCACGTAGGGGTAGAACCAGGCGAGGGAAGGGTGGACCCGGTGTTTATGAGCGAATCTGGGCTAGGGAATGAGGGGAGGGTTAGCGGAAATAGCGGATCGGGCTGAAAATCAGGGTTAGCTGGGTTGATTGACGGTGATGCCACGAAGAGGAGGGGGTGGCGGCCCAAAACTGGCGGTTGTTGAATGGGAGGGTGGTGGTGACTCCAGGAGGTGGGAAGCTGGCGACAGGGGAAGATGGAGGGTGGCGGGTTGTCGACAGGTTGCCGGAGGAACTGGGGAGGCTGACGGTGGAACAGGAAAGGGAAAACCTTATTGATAAATAGTAAATTTCATTTTAAAACAGTAAAATGAAAAAGATGAGTTCTGGCAGCAAGGCTACAGGGATGTAGTAGCTTTAGGGGCTGTCGGAGGGGGCATGGGAGGGGGAAGAAGGGGCCTAGGGTTAAGGGAAGGCATGGAGAGGGAGATACCAACCTAGAAGCCGTCACCTAGGGTTCCACGGAGTCGGCACCATGACAGGATAGCGAGAATCCGGGAATACAAATTTCCAAATTCTGCAATGATCTAATCAACGCACTACAAGCATATTTATAATGAAATAAAAGTTAGGGCATCCCACCTTCAACAACTATGATTGGTCGGAGGTGGGGCCACTCAAAATACACTAAAATAAACTAAAAATAATGAAGTAATCTATCAAATTTATTCGCAACGCAAATCCGGGCACAAGAGATAGATCACTCGCTGGGCTAACCACCTCACGGGGGTGAGAGCAATCCGCATCAAGTATCACTTTTATCGTGGCTGACAGGACAGTGGTATGCATCGTAGTGACTTCAGTATGGGAGGGACTTGTACTGCGAAGGTCAAGATGAGAATCAAATCGACCAGCTCTTGCAAATCTTAAAGACTGCTTATAACGAAGGGTGAGCTGATATGTCTGCTCGAGAGACTTCGAGATATGATAAACTATCTTAGTATGTATGTCAGATCGAAGCCCAAACCGAAATCTGGAAGTGGTCATGGTTGGGTCCTCTCGGATATCACTCCTCACAACTAACTCATCGAAGCAATCACTATACTCAGCGACAGATATGGATCCTCGCTGATGGGAAAATAATTGGTCAAACAAGCGACTTCAATACAACGAAGACAAAGAAAGTACGCTTCATATCCACCCAACTAGTGATGCGATGAATACGGTCTCGCTCGCGGGTCCTCTCAACGCTAGATCAATAAGCCCTCGCCTGATCTAAAAGTCTAAGTTTCGCAAACTTGACACGACGCTCACTAAATAACTCAAAAAGGTCCAAAAATACTTCATATCCACGAGCCAATAACTGAAAGACTCAGTACTCGATGAGCCATCAAAAGACGGGGCAACACTACGAAACTGACTCTGAAGATCTCTCTCAAAGCGACGATCGTCATAATAGTCATCTATAAGATAATCGCGTTCACTCGAGGGATCAACACGATCCGCTCGCATGCAAGGATATGAACGACGACAATCATCATATTGATCGTCTCTAGTGTAGTGAGGTTGTGTCGGTGGGTCGATACAATCTCTGAAAGTGGTGTGCTGCGATCGAGAATAATCGTCGTACTAACGTGAGGATTTCTATGATGGGACATTGTGAGAGCTGGTGCAAGTGGACTCGAAACCTCCAAAGTGAGGAGAGGAATAATTGTGACACCTAGACATAATGAAAAACTTATAGACTCTACGACTGTGTATCACAAGAGCATGTAACATGGCTGCGCAACTGGCTCTGATACCAATTGACACAGGGTGAATCTATAGGCGGCGGGTAAACGACGTTCTAACCCTACATGCTATGCAAATCTGACGGTTAAGCCAAAGTTAAATAATAATTAAAACATTTCACGCAGATAAATTCACAGCAAGACACAAATAATTTATTAGGGCAAACAAGTTTGGGCTTTCCTCCACGCGGAGGGACAAAGTAAGAGCGTGCGACGAATAAACTCTGCAAATCACAATAATAATATAAAGTCAACAACTACAACCCGAGAGATCCAAACAAGCATACAATCCAACTACTAATAATAATGCTGAATAAAATAGTCCAATATAACAAAGACTCGTCTAAGTAGTGGGCTGACCAAGGCATTGAAGATCTTGGAGCTAGATGCGTGGAACGACGATCTAATGTGGAACCGACGACGTGGCAATGATGGAGGTGGTTGTCCTCAACATGGACGGAGAGATCGGCCCGGAAATGGATAGATCCGGTCACGTAGAGGCAGATCCGGACGAGTGAAGGGTGGACCCGGTGTTTATGAGAGAATCTAGGCTAGGGAATGAGGGGAGGGTGAGAGGAAATAGCGGATCGTGCTGAAACAGTCCAGATCTGAACTGATCTGGGTTGGGTGGGCTAATTGGCGGTGGTTCCACAAAGAGGAGGGGTGGCGGCCCAAAACCGACGGTTGTTGAATGGGGGCAGGCTGCTGGGAGCAATACGGGCGGTGGCGGTGACTCCAGGAGGTGGGAAGCTGGCGACAGGGGAAGGGGGAGGGTGGCGGGTTGGCGGCAGGTTACTTGAGTTTGGCATTAAACAAATGCTTGTGCTAGTGTAGGAAACTCTGTTAAGTCAAATATTTAAACTATGGACCTGAACAGGTTCAAATAGAGTCCTTGACCTCGCTTGCACCGCTTAGTTGTTGCTGGTAGTTTCGACTTCACCGTAAGACAAGTGGAGAATTTCCTCTCACTTGCAAACATTGAAACATAGATTTCCTGTACATGTTTCTTAATTATAAATAGCATCTGATAATTTATGAGTCATAACTCATTAGCGTGTCACAAGGTGATGGAAGTTTTTAACAAAATATGAATCAGTTAATCCAGTAATGTCATAAGCAAATCTTGAAAGGTAGTGGTTAGATGGTGCAACTTTCTGCTTGCATTATCACGACAAGCAGGAAATCTCTCCAATAAGACTTGTGTCTGAAACAGAGTGTGAACCATGTGCACCATCCGTAAACACCTACACATTTCATCGATTACAGTTTATGTCAATTCAAGAACGATCTTAGACTATACTCCAGAGTAGATTAATAATTTCAGATATTTCTGTTTGACTCAGTTACTCACTTGTTTACTGGCTTGCTACAAGATAAATCAGTACTCTAATATTTCTATTTAGCTTTGCTTGTACTTAAAATTATTAACTTGCTTACTATTTAAACATATGTTCTGAGACATTTTTCTTCTTGTTTTGGATTTTGCCTTAGGTTACGTGACTGTGTCGTCGGCCTCTTGAGTTGTTCTGCGTCAAGATCCTGTGTTCTTGGAGGTTTATTATGTTGTTGCTCAGTCAGATTTTATGTATTTTGTTCTTGTACTGTCGGATTTTATCATTATGTACTAGTTATGTCAGCCATTTTCCTGTGTCATGAACAACAGCTAGGCTGCACTATTATTCTAGAATTCAATATTAATGACATGTTAATTTCCATGGTTTACTACATTTACATTTTTTTACTAGTAATATGTGTGACATAAGATTTTATTAAAGTGCATGTGCATTAAAACAAACTAGTTTTCCTCAAATCTATTATTTTAAAACAAACATTATAATTTCAGCTCCAGCCTAACAGACATGGAGTTTTCTTTGCCCATGTCTGTGGCATCACAACCCTCCCGTAGTGCACTCTGACAGTTGTTATTAGTCGAGTCGTGACAGTTTGTATCAGAGCCAGATTTATCACCTAAAGATAAAGTATTTTATAAATTATACATATTTTGAATTCCATTTTATAAATATATATGCATGCATTATTTCTACACACACATTGTCGTTGTCTGTTATTCAAAGCTGAAGCACTCACACTACACTTAGAAGCATGAGTATTATGCACACAAAAGTTAAGGGAGTATGGACAAACTTAACATTTATGTACATATGAATTTCCACTGTTTGCGAGTATTAAATGGATATGGACAGTTTAATATTTTTAAGTGTGATGACATTAGAAACATAATATGCATGACATGTTAAGCGATATTGACATTTAAGATGACATGTGTATCCATTCATGAATATCCTTAGGAATGCATTCTAGGCACAATTGCATTACATGCATAGCATAACTCATTGCACAAGTGTTAAGATAAGAACAAATGATGATTGTACCCATGAATTTATAAATTATTTGTTGTTGCAAGTGATTCATTGTTTTATTTGCACGAGCATTTTTTTAGAATTGTCCAATGAAATGCTCAAAACTATTACATAATTTACGTATTCGACAGTATTAAAATACTAGAACCTTTATTCTCAATCCTTTATGATTAGCTTGAGTGTTCTTTTTACTCGGTTCTCTTATGTCTCCATCTAAATGACTCCTAAGCGATCTCAGCGCAAGAAATCTACCCCTTCTGTCAAGAAATCTTTTGGAGATGCCATCGCCTCGCTACTGAGGCAGATTCTGGAACGTCTCACTGGCCTGGAAGAGGATCGCCAGACTCCTGATCCAGCCCTTGGTCCCGGAGCGCAGGGACAGCTGGAGTTACTATCACCACAGCATCTACTGGAGCCACCCCTCCTGCACATGGTTCTGGAACCGGCTCGCCTACTGACACCCTAGAAACCCTGCTCGTGTCAAGCCCGGCTGCTCCTCCTGTAGCGATGACAGACACTCAGGCATTCAAAAGGCTAAAGTCATCGTCCTATAGCAGTGAACGTGACTATTTTGTCATTTCAGAGTGGCTCTCTCAGATGGAGAAGCACTTCGAGTATGTTAGAGTCCCGGAAGCTCAGAAGGTTCTCCTTGCGGCCTACCAGTTGACCGAGGACGCGTACACCTGGTGGCTTCAGTGTTGCAGTCTCCCCAATTCTGCTACCTTGACCTGGGGACAATTCAATGATGCTCTTAAGGAGAAGTTCCTCTCGTCTGTGGAGCGGGACAAGTTATTTGAGAGGTTCTTGTCCCTTCACCAGCACGGCAGGTCAGTGACCGAGTATGAGAAAGAGTTCTTCCGCCTATCTTTCCTTGTCGTAGAGTTCGTGTCAGACGAGTCTAAAAAGATCAGCCGTTTTGTGAAAGGACTTCGGCGTGATTTCTACCAGCATGTGGTACCTCATGGTGCCACCACCTACGCCAAGACTGTGGGAGCCGTCTTGCAGGTGAAAGCTATTGAGTTGGATCGTTCTGTAAAGAACTCCCAGTGTGGTACAAGCAATGTTGATGCATCTGGCCTCAAGCGCAGGGGTGCTCCATCTCAGGATCAGGGTCCCAAGTCCAAGGAGGTGTGTGTCTTCTGCCTTAAGGTGGTCCATGTCGCTCAAGCCTGACGTTTCCTCCTGAAGAAGCAGAAGATAGATGTTTCAGCGGCCTCAGTTGATGCGAGTCTCTGCCGCGACCGTCGGTGCCTATTGCAAGAGGGCAGGTCATCTAGTGAAGGACTTCCGCCGTAAGCAGAATACCTGCTATAGATGTGGCCACATTGGGCCCCATATCAAAGACTGTCTCATGAAGGAAAGCTCGACTCCCGCTCAGCATCTGCAGTCTGTTTTGGGAGCCCAGTAAAAGGGCAAAGTTGTGTTGAACGTCATCTCTCGGGGCGAGACGCGCGTATCTATCGACGTCATCTCGGATATGTATGCATTGTTTTTAATTTACTGGAGTTGTTAATCTATCTGCCTTAGTAACGAATAATCTTGAAATAAGTCTATGATTTCCATTTCTAGAGAGATTTATGGTCAAAAATAAGTGGATGCAGATTCTATTTGATTCTGGTGCATCTCATTCCTTTATTGTGCGTCATATCCTGGACCTTCATTGCTGGTCTACTTCGCCGCTCGAGGTCCCTTTTGAGATCTCTGTGCTCAGTCATCTGCACCTTTCTAATAGGGGAATTCTCAATTGTCCGATCTTGCTTGGTGAATTGCAAGTCTCCGCCGACTTCATAGTTCTTGAAATGTCAGAGTTCGACGTAATCTTGGGCATAAATTGGCTGGTAGCGTATAGAGCAAAACAGAATTGTGTGGCAAAAAGGGTCAATCTCAGCATTGATGGCAAGGACTACAACGTTCATGTTCAGACCCGCAATCACCTGAAGGTAATTTCTGCTATGTGCGCCACTCGCCTTCTTAGTCACGGGTGTTCTACATTTTTGTATGTGACTCTTATTCGGATTTTTCCTTTCCTCAACTCGAGTCTATCATGATTGCTTCCGAGTTTCCTGACGTGTTCCCCGCCGAATTGCCCGGGATGCCTCCTGATAGAGATGTGGAGTTCTCTATTGATATAGAGCCTGGAACGCGCCTCATATCTAAAGCCACGTACCGTATGACCCCGCACGAACTAGAAGAGCTTAGATCGTAGTTGGATGAATTGCTTGAGCGTGGATACATTCGTCTTAGCTCTTCACCTTGGGGAGCACTCGTTCTCTTCGTGAAAAAGAAGGATGGTTCCATGAGATTGTGCATTGACTATCGAGATCTGAATAAAGTTAAAATCAAAAATAAGTATCCTCTTCCGCGCGTGGATGATCTATTCGATCAGCTCAAGGGTAGTACCGTCTTTTCCAAGATCGATCTCAGATCGGGTTACCATCAGCTGAAGATCAATGAATCTGACATTCCTGGGACTGCCTTTCGGATTCGGTATTGACATTTTGAATTCTTAGTTATGTGCTTTGGTTTGACTAATGCTCATTTTGCTTTCATGAATATGATGAACCGTGTCTTCCGTGGGTATATAGATAAGTTCAGCATTGTTTTCATTGATGATATTTTGGTCTATTACAAGACTCGTGAAGAGCAAGTAGCACATCTTAGAGTCACACTCTCCACTCTTCGTTAGCATCAACTCTATGTCACGCTAGTGATATGTGAGTTCTGGTTGGATCGTGTTGCCTTTTTAAGTCATGTCATTTCAGGAGATGGATTTTTCGTTGATCCTGCCAAGATTTCCGCAGTTATGGATTGGAAGCGACCTTCTACCCCTACCGAAATTCGCAGTTCCCTTGGATTGACTGGTTATTACCGGCGTTTCATCAAGGGTTTCGCCTCTCTTGTTGTACCTTTGACAAAGCTAACTCAAAAGCATGCCAAGTTCGAGTGGTCAGACCAGTGTGAGCAGGCCTTTTCTGTGTTGAAGCAATGTCTATGTTCAGCGCCAGTTTTAGCTCTTCTGTCAGAGGGGTTAGAATTTTTAGTTCACACTGACGCTTCCGGAGAGGGCTTGGGTTGTCATGATGTAGGAAGATCATGTTATCGCTTATGGGTCGAGGCAGTTGAAGATTCACGAACGCAACTACCTCACTCATGATCTGGAGTTCGCTGCGCTGGTTTTGCTTTAAAGCTATGGTGACATTATCTCTATGGTGTGAAGCGTCACTTCTTCACTAACTATCAGAGTTTGAAGTATATTTTCGTTCAGAAGGATCTCAATTTTCGTCAGAGGCGTTGACTCGAATTCATAGCAGATTATGACTTACAGCTCACGTATGTTCCTGATAAAGCCAATTCAGTGGCATGTGCGTTGAGTCGGCATGCTTCTATTGTCGTTTGTGCGCCCATGTCAGCTACTCTTGTAACCATGATTGATGACCTCGATCGGATGGGCATATCAATCTTACCTGAGGGTCATGAAGAGGTTTCTGGTCCAGTATGGGTGGAGCAGGTGAAGAATTTGCAGCCATTTGATCCCGCACTCCAGCGCATCCGCCAAAGGGCTGAACTTCGGACTCTCCCGAATTTCTCCATCTCTGACGATGTTCTGCGTTTCTGAGGTCGCCTCTGCATTCCTGAAGTTCCTGAATTGCTTGATAATATTTGTCGAGAAACTCATGAGTCCCGCACCTCTGGTCACCCGGGGAACAATAAGATGTATCATGACTTGAAGTAGATCATGTGGTGGCTGATATGAAGAATTATATTGTTCGCTTCATCTCTCAATTTCTAACGTGTCAGAAGGTGAAAGCTCAACGTCAGCGTCCTGGTGGTCTTTTGCAGGCTCTGCTTATCCCTGGATGGAAGTGGGAAGACATCTTTATGAACTTCATAACTGATTTTCCCCGTACTCTGAGAAGACACGATGAGATTTGGGTTATATTAGACCGCATGACTAAAGTGGCTCACTTCATACCGTATAAAGGAGGTCATTCCACCGATAAAATGGCTTGAATCTATGTTGCAGAGATTGTTAGATTTCATTGGATTCCTCTGCGAATTGTGTCTGATCGTGACTCGAGATTTGTATCGCACTTCTGGAAGGGCTTACAGCAAGCTTTGTCCACCGAAAGAGTTAATCAGATTCTTGAAGACATGCTTCAGTATTACATTTTGGATTATAAGGGAGCTTGGGACAAGCATTTACTCTTAGTTGAATTCGCCTACAACAATAGCTATCAAGATAGCCTCAAGATGGCCCCCTTTGAAGCATTGTACGGGTGTTGTTCTACGACCCCGCTCTATTGGTTAGAAGTTGGTGAGAATGTTGTTTTGGGGCCTGAGTTACTTCAGGAAATGAAAGAAGCCACAAAGAAGACTCGACTTCATCTCAGTCGTTCCATCGAGAGGCAGAGAAGATATGCAAATCAGCGTAGCCGTCCGTTAGAGTTTGTTGTGGGTGATCAAGTATTCCTGAAGGTTTCCCCTACTCTAGGGTTAAAACGGTTTGGTTGTCATCATAAACTCAGCCCGAGGTTCGTGGGACCTGTAAAAAGAGCTAAATAAAAGACAAATTTTATTGCTCCAAAAATGTAAATAATACAAAGATATGCTCCCTTATTTATAGAAAATGGGAGAGATGAGAATAAAACAAGCGATGTGGGACTAAATACAAGCCGCGCGGGCTATGCGGTTTGACAATTCAATGATCTCCTGTTGCGGCTATGCGGTTATACAATGGAGAATACATATCCTGGGAAGCCGCTGATCTCCTGCTACGGCTAGCCTCCAGACCGCTGTTGCGGCTAGCCTCCAGACCGCTGTTGCGGCTAGCCTCCAGACCGCTATTGCGGCTAGCCTCCAGACCGCTGCTGCGGCTAGCCTCCAGACCGCTGCTGCGGCTAGCCTCCAGACCGCTGCTGCGGCTAGCCTCCAGACCGCTGTTGCGGCTAGCCTCCAGACCGCTGCTGCGGCTAACCACCAGACAGTTGTTGTGGGAAGAACCTGACCACAGCCGCGGGTAGTCACAAGACCGCAACAACTGTTTGCTAAGACAAACCGCCAGAACATAGAAACTAGTAGACCATTGTGACTAGATAACAGACCACCCAGTCTCCTCAAGCTTCAACACTCTGTTCGCTATACCAAACCGCCAGAGCATGGAGACCGATAAACCGTTGCGACTAGAAATACAGACCGTCCGGTTTCCTCAAGTTTTAACACTCTCCCTCAAGCTTGAGCATATATGTCAATCATGTCCAGATTGTTACAAACTTCCCCAAAAGGAGTAACTGGTTTGGTGAAGAAATCAGTCAGCTCTCTCTGAGATAACAAATGGTGTGCATATTTGATTCTTCAATATCTCCTCTCTGATAAAGAGGCAATTCATTTCAATATGCTTTGTCCTCTCATGAAAGACTAGATTCCTCAAAATATATATGACCGACATATTATCACAGAACATAGGTAGAGGATGATCATAAACCTCTCATAAATCAAGCATAAGTGTTTGTAACCATTTCGGCTCACAAGTAGTTAGAGTTATGCTTCTACACTCGGCTTTCGCACTTGACCTAAAAACTACAGCTTGTTTTTTGCTCTTCCAGCTGACCAGATTCTCTCCAACAAAGGTACAAAATCCAGACGTAGACTTCATATCTTCTTCATCATCTGCATAGCTAGCATCAGAGTAGGCCTCAATTTTCAAATGTACCCTTTTCTTAAACAGAAGTCCTTTTCCAGGAGCACCTTTCACACACTCCAGGATCTTTATAGCTGACTGTAGATGACACGCCTTAGGAGCTTGCATAAACTGGCTCTCTCTTCTCACTGTATAACAAATATTCGGTCTTGTGACTGTCAGATAAATGAGTTTTGACACAAGTCGCCTGTATCTGCTGACATCTTCAAGAAGAGGTGAGTGCTCTCTCCAACACTTGTCATCTCCAACAGCCATCGGAGGACGAGCAGGTTTAACCCCAAAGAGACCTGTCTCTTTTGAGAGATCCAATGCATACTTCCGATGTGAAAGAACTATGGAACAAGGCTTCCTGGATATCTCAATCCCAAAAAATTATTTTGTAGACCTCATATCTTTGGTAACAAAATACTGAAGAAAATGCTTCTTTGTCATGTCAACACCCTTTTTATCGTTCATTGTAAGAAGAATGTCATCCACATAAACCGCAAGAACAACAAGACGCGAATGAACAAAGAGTGATCTGCATCACTCCAAACAAACCCAATAACAGCAATAACTTCATTGAACTTTTCAAACTAGGCCCTCGGATTTTGCTTAATACCATAGATAGCCTTCAGCAGTTTACATACCTGAGACTCCCCCGGAGCAGCATATCCCGGAAGTTGCTCCATATAAACGGTTTCTGGCAAATTACCATAAATAAATGCATTATTCACATCCAACAGAGATATTTCACAGTCTCTGTTAACAGCCACGGAAAAGAGAACACGGATTGTAGTAATCCGAGCAACATGAGAGAAAGTATCAAAGAAATTCACACCATATGCCTGTGTAAAACCCTTGGCAACAAGCCGAGCCTTGTAACGGTCAATAATATCATCAGGAAGAAATTTGATCACAAAGACCCAGTGACAGTCAATCACATTAGCCTCTGGAGGGGAAGGAACAAGAGTCCAAGTACCCCGTTCATTGAGAGTTTTTATATTCTCATCCATATCGGCTTTCAAATGCGGAATAGCAAAAACTTCTTGATAGGTGGTCGGAATAGCATTGACCGAGAGAGCGAGAGCAAAGCTTTTGCAAGAAGGAGACAGCCGCACATAAGAAACCAAATCCCGAATGGGATGTTGAGTGCAAGTTCGAACACTTTTCTGAAGAGCAATCAGAAGATCAAGATCGAACTTGTCTACTATATCAGATCCATCCAAAGGAAAGATTGCTGACTCATGAGCTGTCGGCAGCGGCTTATCCGAAAAATCAGAGACAGGTGGAGAAGTAGGAAGAGCAGACTCAGGATGAGGTGCTGATACAATAGGAAAAAAAGAATCATCAGATGGTGAAAGAGTAGATGTAGGAGAAAAGAATGGAGCATCCTCAAAGAAGATGACGTCTGCGGAAACATGTTGTTTCCGGAGTATAGGATCATAACACCTGTAGCCTTTTTGTGTCGGACAATAGCCTAGAAAGACGCACTTTATAGAACGAGAGTTTGTCGCGACCAGAATAAGGAGAGTGGACAAACGCAGTGCATCCAAAGATACGAGGAGATAATGGAAATGGATTCGCATCAGGATACAGAATCAAGAATGATGTTTTGTCATAGAGAATCGAAGACGGAACTCGGTCGATGAGGAAGCATAAAAGAAGAACAGCATGACCCCAATAGGACCGGGGAACATGCATATGTGTGAGAAGGCTACGAGCGACATCCAGGAGATGTCGGTTTTTGCGTTCAGCAACACCATTCTGTTGAGAAGTGTAAGGACAACTAGTTTGATGTACAATGTCATGATGCATGCAAAACAATGTAAACTGATGACTGAGATACTCTTTAGCATTATTAGTGCGAAGTATCTTAATATGGACATCAAACTGTGTACGTATCTCATTATAGAACGCGGTGAAAATGGAAAAACGTTCAGAGCGTTCTTGTAATAAATACAACCATGTACATCTAGAATAGTCATCAATAAAAGTAACAAAATAAAAACTACTCATACCAATAGTTTAGATAGTAGCATGACCCCAAACATCTGAATGAACAAGTTCAAAAGGACGAGAAGAACAATAGTAACAACAGAGAAGCGAGCAGCAGTAGCATCCAGAGTCGGAGTGTCAGCCTCTCCAAGAATCTGTTGTTGAATCATATCATATGATTCCGGCAGACGAAGCAAGTAGCAAACAACAAGAAGTTCTTGAAAGTGTATGTTGCTCAGCGAGATCTACAAAAAATGGTCGATGCTGAAGAAGTTCGGCACCAATAGTTTGAACTTCTTGATAGGCCGTAGCCGGATTAATGACAGGCCGAGTAAAAAGATCCGCATATAAATATAGATGTGTGAAGTCTGCACGCCCTTGGAATACAAGGCAGTAAGATGATTCCAGGCAGCCTTGACCGTCGTATCATGTCGAATGACAGGAAGACACTTATAAGACAAATTGTTAGCTAACCATGTTCTCACCAAGGCATCACTAGTATCTCAATCATCGAAAGAGGTAGAGCCATAAGCAGGGGGGTCATCAGTTAAATGGTGGCGCTTATGCTGAGAGCGTAAGAGGAAAACAAAGAACACACTCCAGTCAGGGTAATTGGTATCAGTAAGCTTCGAAGCAGTACCCAAATTACCAGAAGCAGAAATAGAAGTAGAAAGAGAAGGAGAAGATAGAGTAGAAGAAGAGAGAGCAGGAGTGTCCATAAAAAGCAACAGGAAACCACACGGGTAGAGAAAAACAACCCGTGCGAACAGAACAGGTCGCGCGAACACAACAAGCCGCACCAATAGGTCACGCGAACACTCGAGAAAAAAGAAGGTCGCGCGAACACAACAGGCCGCAAAGAAAGAACAAGGCGCAAGAGGAGCGACAAGCAAGGGAGGGAGAGAGACCGCTCGGGGTTAGAAAAAGAAACCGCGAGCAAAGAGGACCAAAGGATCGAGGAGCTCTGATACCATGTAAAAGAGCTAAATAAAAGGCAAATTTTATTGCTTCAAAAAGGTAAATAATATAAAGGTATGCCCCTTATTTATAGAAAATGGGGGAGATAAGAGAATACAACAAGCGATGTTGGACTAAATACAAGCCGCGCGGGCTATGCGGTTTGACACTGCTAAACCACAAGGCTATATAATGGAGAATAAATATCCTGGGAAGCCGTTGATCTCCTGCTGCGGGTAACCTCTAGACCGTTGTTGCGGCTAACCACCAGACCGTTGTTGCGGCTAACCTCCAAACCGCTGCTTGCGGCTAACCTCCAAACCGCTGTTGCGGCTAACCTCCAGACCGCTGTTGCGGCTAACCTCCAGACCGCTGCTACGGCTAACCTCCAGACCGTTGTTGCGGCTAACCACCAGACCGCTGTTGTAGGAAGAACCTGACCACAGCCGCGGGTAGCCACAAGACCGCAACAACTGTTTGATAAGCCAAACCGCCAAAACATAAAAATTAGTAGACCGTTGCGACTATATAACAGACCATCTGGTCGCCTCAAACTTCAACACTCAGTTCGTTTATGTCAACCGCCAGAGCACGGAGACCGATAAACCACTGTGACGAGAAATATGCAAATCAGTGTCGTCGTCTGTTAGAGTTTGTTGTGGGTGATCAAGTATTCCTGAAGGTTTCCCCTACTCCTTGGGTGAAATGGTTTGGTCGTCATCATAAACTCAGTCCGAGGTTCGTGGGACCGTTTCTATTTCATAGCGTATGGGAGGATCTGTTTACCGTCCTGAGCTATCTACTTCTTTGGCTGGAGTTCACAATGTCTTCCATGTTAGCCAGCTTGGAGGTACATTCGTGATCTTACCCACGTCATTTAAGAAGTTCCAATGATTGTTGAAGCCAATCTTTCCAATCCGGTCAAGCCCATTAAGATCGTTGAGTATCAAAAATGCAAGCTTCGCAAGAGAACCATTCTTATGGTGAAGGTACTTTGGAAGTATGGTAAATCTGAGTACACTTAAAAACTTGAATCATACATACGCAACATGTATCTGCGACTCTTCTCCTGATCTTGGCAAGTCTATGAGCTTATTTGCCTTTTTATTTCAATATTTTCATAGTTAGCATTCATGCCTTGAATTGCAAATCTTGTTGGCATGATTGATATTTGAAGCTTCGCCTTAAGAGACTCCATCCAGAAATCCTCAAAAGTTTTGGGACGAAACTTCCTAAGTAAGGGAGAATTAACAACTCATATATAAAGAAAATAATAAATAATAGTATTTAGGTTTTTTTTTTTCCCTCTTATCTAAACCGAGCAGCCCTCCCTCTCCCCCGATAAAAATATCGACCTAGGTTTCTTGCGCTCAACCGCTCCCTCCCGTATCCGCACGCCGCAGCGCATGCAAGCCCCGCTCCTGCGCCGACTCCCGACCCGTCTCCTTGCTGCTCTCGCCTCCTACGCATCTCCTTCCTCTTGTCGGCGATTTCATTCCCTCTAAGGGCCGGCGCCAGCAACGCTTCTTCCTTCTTCAACCAAGGTCGGTTGCAACAACACTTCTCTTCCTGGAGGCCGCAGCCCCTCCTCCTGGAGCCGGCAATCGAGTCTTTTTCTCCTTCTCCTCCAAGTGTAAGCAGTCATCCGTCCCTCTTCTGCTGCGATTTGGCTGGTAGCTTACTAGAGGGTCGCCTAGGGTTTGCTCGAAACCTCCTGTACTCGGATTTTTGAGCTCAGATTTGGTCTCCTTGGGTAAGGAACTCCTCCAAACTCCTTTGTTTAGATTTTTCTAAAATTATTTTGCTACCGTTCGCGCTCAAATCAATGTATTCGTGTTGATCCAACTCATGTCTATCGTGTAATCAACTAATCCTGAATTTATTTTGTGTTTTTCGATGTCGCTCGTCGTATCTAGTAGTGGGATCTCTTCAAAGCCTCTCTGATTTAAGGTTTCCATCACCCAAGCGCCGCAATCCCCGATCCTTTGTGGTATCTCCTCTCCCCTCACCTTTCAGGGAGGTATATTTTCTAAACCCCTCTCCTACTTGAGTTTGCATTAAAAAAATGTTTGTGCTAGCGTAGGAAACTCCGTTAAGTCAATATTTAAACTATGGATCCTGAACAGTTTCAAATAAAGTCCTTGACCTCGCATACGTCGCTTACCTGTTGTCGGTAGTTTCGGCTTCACTGTAAGGCAAGTGGAGAATTTTCCCACTTGCAACATTGAAACTTGATTTCTTGTACATGTTTCTTATTATAAATAGCATCTGATAATTTATGAGCCATAACTCATTAGCGTATCCAAGGTGATGGAAGTTTTTAACAAAATATAAATCAGTTAATCCAATAATGTCATAACGCAAATCATGAAAGGTAGTGGTTAGATGGTGCAACTCTCTGTTTGCATGTCACGGCAAGCAGGAAATCTCTCCAATAAGACTTGCGTCTGAAAACCGAGTATGAACCATGTGCACCCTCCGTAAACACCTACACATTTCATCGATTACAGCTTATGTCAATTCAATACTATCTTAGCCTTACTCCGGGAGATGGCCTAATAATTTAGATTTTTTCGTTTGACC